>VXBB01002367.1:734245-749287 GCA_013399915.1 Illadopsis cleaveri
AAAAAACCACCAAAACTCACTCAAATACCAGAAAACCCCAAAGAAAACTACAATGACATACTAAAAAACCCAATCTTCATCTGTCAAATACTTAGTATATAAAAGTATACATACTTTTTAATTTAAAACAAACAATACACAATTACTTTACTCTCTTACTTTTGTACAGCAAGTTCAGTATCAAATGTTAGGGTAGTTCCAGTGTTGACCAAAAATACATATAGCTTCATGATGATTTCTTTAGGTCTCTGAAGTTTATAATTTCCACCGCTAAAATCATTTAGAAACTGAAACAAAAATGTCAAGTGTTAGTTTCACTGGAGTTATGAAAAGACAAACAGACGCTTTCAAAAACATTCTTTAAATATATAGTGTGTGGATCCATCAGTGCTCACATTCCACAGTTCTTTATTCATTACCAAAGACAGAGATGTTCCTCTAGCCAGAAACATAGGCAAGGTAAGTCTCTGCCTACACAGACAGTCAGGAAAACACATGAGAATATACACTGAGAAGAATAAAAGAAACTAAATTAGGAAAAAAAAAAAGAAAATATGACTTTCAATTGCAGAAGCCATCATCCCAAACCATTACCTGGCTTTTCTCAATTATGAAATACCTTTTTAAGCTCCAGATAGTAACTTTCAGACATCTTTTGTGCATTTTACAAACAACAGCACAATTTAGTAATTCCTCAACTTACAGCTACTAGGTCTATCTGCTCACTGCTATCCTTAGCCATATTTTTTCCCTCAGAAATTGAAGAACTGGCCAAAAAAGAAAAGAAAAAAAGAAAAAAGGCAAAATTCCTCTTCGTATTTCTGTACAATAAGTAATAGCTTTAAAAAACATTGTCTTCTCTTATCAGCATTAGCTAAATCTGTAGCTTCTTTCTTTGTTACTCATAGCAAACATGAAGTACTCAAGCAAGAATGTGCAGGTCAACACACATTTTCAGTCCTGTGCCCAACAAGAACCTGGATGAGTAATTCTATGCACATGTTTTTCCAGTGTATGTGACAAAAACTTCAACCTGCCTCATAAAACACTGAGATTTAATTTGAGATTCTATAACTGAAGTACTTTATACTTCTGAGCCTTTTTCTCTTCTCCTGAGGAGCTAGGAAGCTTAGAAGTAATTTTGACCACACTACCAAAGCTGCTGCAGAAATACAAGCACTGCAGTCACTAATGACCTGAGATTTTTATGTGGAAGGAATAACAAAAAGTTAAGCCGTACATTTTAGCCACTAAGCAATATTTTTATATCATTATAAAAATGACTTTTTGGATTAAATTACTATGCAGGTAAAATAAGTCATCCCTTTTTCCTCAGAATATTAATAGGACACACATACAGGCTCCACGCAGTTAATCATTTACTCAAAAATTAGTCTGAATTTGCATTTATCTCTTTCCCCACACATAGAAAAATTGACAAACTACAGAGAAAAATAACAAATATGCCATTAATATGAGGAGGTGGGAGAGGTTTTATCAGAATATTTATTCCAGAAAGTCAAGAGTTTGCTTACAAGAGAGCAGCTACTCTCACACTTTTCAAGCATTAATTATAGTTCTAGTTAAAACACCATTTTCACAAAAAGGCTTCAGAAACAGAAGCACATGAAATAAAGAAGGACCAGCTAATAATTTGATCTGAAGAGAGTTTTGTTGTACTTACACCTGAACTCTACTGTGGCATCAGCTTCATTTTGAATTAGAAAAAGAACAACATACCGTATAAACGAAGTTATTAGACAGGTAAAAACTGCTGAACACCAAGAACTAGCTATAAGTTCCTTATTTTATTAATAAATTCTCTAGACCATGTTTCAGAATTGATCAGTCTCATGCACATACCCTTCTTGTACCAAAGAGTATCAGTGACTGCGATCCAGGTAGAATTAGAAACCGGCATTAAATAATACAATGTTTCAAGCAAGCAGAACAGACCACATAGCAGAAAACACCCCTCCCAAAAAAAGCAACAAAAAAACAAACTCCTTTCCATCTAAGCATAGTAAAAGACTTGTATAGTACCTAGTTTTCATATGAACTTTACTATCCAAGCTGAAGCAATATTTAAGAAAGAATGGGTCCAAGACAGATACAAAGCAAAATTTTAATCAAGCATTTAGCCATGCATACCGTAACACTAAACCTAACTAAAAGATAGAAAAAAGAAACATTATTAAGATCAACAATATTTATGACAGCATCTGCCTTACATCAGGAGTCTCTATAACTTTTTAACTTCAGACAAAGAAAGAATTACCTTCAGGCATTATACAGAGCTACCACCTTCTTCAAATTCAAGAGGAGAGTAACTGCACACATTCGCTTTACTTGATTTTTGGCAACCGAGTAGCATGGCTGTTCAAAGCCAGAGAAAATCTGCAAAGAAAAGATTCAGAATGCGATTACTACTAAAATTTCAGAATTTTATGATCATAATTACATCTAACACAGAAATCAGCCAATGTTAATGCCAGAAGAATAATTATGTGGTAGTTGTTTGGGGTTTTGTTAATTATCAGTGCTACCCAGTCACAAGTCTGTCCAGATCTGCTATACATTTGAATACTTCTGCCCATCATTTTTGTTTAAAATAACTTTTAATCATACTTTTGAGTGTCTACAAGGAGAGAAATTCAGTTCACTATAAAGAACTGCTTGCTTTTCCATTAACTGAAATTATTTTTCAGAACTGACGCAGAACGTTGATACAGTGATGCTGAGAGCAATAGAAAAAGTCTTAACAATGCAATTTATCTAAGAAAATCCAGCATTAAAAGGTGTACGTGCTACTGCCGTTGAATGAAGTCTTATCCAGCAGCTGTCTCCCATAGATTCCTCCAGGAAGCAGTATCACCTTCCTTACCTGAAAGGTAACCTATTTTGCTAAGCCATTCACCTACTTTCAAAACATGTGTTATATTTATTTATTCTATTTTTTTTTAATAAATGGAAGATGTTACCACACCCAGATGCTTGTCACTGCATCTTTGCCAGGGGCTTCCTCTCCCAGAACTGCTTTTTAAACTACAACACCCAAAATGAGTCAGATCAGCAAAGGTGACCTTTTTAGGCTACCCTAGTTCATTTTAACTCTGTTCAGTTAAGTAGCAGTGCCAAAGGAGAAGGAGCCTTGACAAAGAACATTTGGATGAGCTGTTGGGCTCAGGGCAGTGAAGCAAGGGCACAAACTCCAAACTGCAAACAAACATTTTTTCTATCATGTTAATGCTCTAGCAAGCTTCCTGAGAAGATGATCAGGCACTATAAAGGGTGATAATCCATTACTAAAAATAGGCTTGGTGAAGCCTGAAAACTATTAGAACATGTAAACCATTTTATACAACCTATGCTACTACAGATAAATCAAAACCACTCCATCCCACATTTGAAAAACTTACTAAAGGAAAAAATATTTTATGGTCATGGAACAGAAGAATTATCTTTCTCCCTTTTGTCCACTCCTTCTTCACTTCTATGCAAAATGCACATATGACATTTCATAAGACGTAAAGGTACAGTAAAAGAGAAATAACCAGTGTGCTTAAGTGCTACCATTAAAAAAAATTGTAACTAAAGTGTCCTCCTCCCGTCTAGCTATCAGCTGTCAGTAGCTGTACTGGAGCAAAATGAATTTATGAATACTTGCTTTAGGTCAAAGTAATGCACATTAACATGAAGCTACTGAAATATTTCTGCCACAAACTAGGAACACAATACAATCTCTGGTCTTATAATTCCTTTGCAAACACCAAGACAAAAAAACAAGCACTGTTTCTTCACCCAACATTTCATCAGACAATGCTGGGGGGAAAGAACTACACTAATGCAGATAGGACAAATTTGTATTAAGTTACTCTTAAAAAAAAAAAAAAAAGAAGATAGAATTCACAAAATTCCACAGAATTCACCCACTCTCAAGGTTGTTACAAGTTTCAGTGAACACTTTCAGGAAGAGGAGAATGACAAAGCAAGGCTCCAGGGAATGCATGCCTTAAACAGCAACCTCTTGCAGATTCTCTGATGTCCAACAGAGACACACTGCAGCCCTTCCTCCCGTCAGCAGGAACTGTGTCAAGTGCCTCTCTCCAGCTGCCTCTCTTCACAACAGTGGAAGAAAATTAATTTTGAGAGCTCTCTCTAGTCTTGCATCTCTGGACAACATCTGCCTGACTGTGTTCAAAGTTACAGAGGGTATGAGTAAAAACCTACCACAGCTGCCTAAGTTTCTTTTCTTTGAAAGGTCAGGTTATTGCAGACTATTACAGGCAAAGTCAGCTACATATCACAAATTAGCCTTTAAGATTGTACCCAATATTCCAGAATATTGTCATCATCCAGCAGTAACACAAGTTCTTAACATAATCTCGGAGTGTAAGTCACACCATCAAGCTTCAACAGAATATACCCATACACATATTGTTCTTCTTCTGTTTGTATCACCACAACAGTCATTAGGAGAATATCAGGCTTTATTTATTTTTAGCTTTAAACTTTTACCTAGTGTTACAAGTTTCAAGGCTTTTAGTGTTATGTTGCTGAAATTGTTTTCATTTGTTTTAATAGTGGTTCAACAACTACACAATTTGACAGCTACTGAAGACAGAGCTGCTACCTATGTAATCAAACAAAACCACAAATGACTAATCCACCCAGATTATTTGTTAAAACTGTGTGACTTGCAGCATTAGACTCATGCTATCATATAAACTAGATCCTTCACACTATGGGATAGAAGTCTGTATGACCAACTGCCATGAATTATCAGTAATACCATTAAAAAATAGCTGAACATTGGACATTTTCTGTAACAGCTGCCAGATCAGACAGAATATGGTAGGCATAAATAAAAAGAAAATAAGTAAGATTACAAAAATGTAAGAATGGAACAAAGTATATAAAGTTGCCATAATTAATTGAAAATATGTATATTGTCACATTAGGTAATAAAACACCAAAACCAGCCATGAATACACTGTGCTGGTTGTAATATGTATTTCACTGCTCTACACTCTATTGACATTGCAATGCAATTACTGCAATCTTTTCCTATATATTATAAACTCTTCAACAACAAACTACTTTTGAAGTCAGTGTTGATCAATACTTTCAACACTTGCTGTTTACAAGTATTGAGATGTATCTCAGTTCAGAACTTGCTCATTGTTACATCTCTAAAAGCAAATTAATGTCTGTTTACAGACTGTTTCTGTCATTACAGCACAAGCATCACAGGTTTCACAGCATCCTACAAATAATCCTATGGCTACATTACCAAGCATTTCTGCCCTTAAATGCAGAATCTCTGCTTCTACTTACCCAGTGCTGACTGTTCTATTGTTTCATGGTACAATTCTTTCCAACTTCACAAACTCAAACACTAAATCACAGCATTCAGAGCAGGACAAAGATAGAAATCAACATTTATGCTGTTTGGGTTTAACAGGACATTAATCAACTTCACTTTAGCCATTAAGTTCCCTCTGCATTATCTTATCTTAATTGTTCACAGTCATGCTTCTGACATCTCATTTCCCATACTTTCTTTATAACCTGGATTACAAACCAAACTTGAGCAAGCAGAGGTACTGATAAATTTTTCTTTAACACCATAAAATTTAAACTGAACTGTGCCAAAGTAATGGCTTTCCTTTAAACCCAGTGGTGTAAAATTCCATCCACTACAGCAACACACAACCAGTATACAGTATCTTGCTTTTTGTTCTCAGGGAAGAGCAGGGAAGTGCTGCTCCACACCTGTATGCTAAGTGTGGTACTTATCAATGCTTCATCTGCCAGGTCAGATAGAACAAAGAGGGCCAAACTCTCTTCCCCCGTGTATATCTCCAGGTCAAAATGGGCTCAAGCCTAAAAGCAGACAGAACTAGCTGAATTATCTGATCAAGGCAAGATTGTTCACACAGTGCCTGCATTCCCACACTGCTATTAGACATTCACATACTTCTGTGTGATTACCACCTGCGTGCTGCTGATAAAGAAGTTTCACTTCCCCTACTGCAGAAGCACTGAGGTTCCACTACAGGTAGCAGTGTCTCCTACATGAGCCATAAATGTTACCCCCAATTACCAGGGTCAGGAGTCTCACAGGACACCACCACAGAATTTCTGCCTGTTGAAAGGACAATTCATCTGAGGCAAAGGCTGACAAGTCTGTGACATGCTGAAAAAGACTCAAGTGCTATTCCTCATTCAGTACATACGTTATCTGGGTAACATCTACCCTCAAGGCCAATATACCTTTATTACCTCTCGAGATGGAGTCAACTTTGGAGCACATTAGCATGTTATTAAATTGTGCTTCACTTCCATACCACAAATCTTAAAGTTTGCCTCTCAGATGCTACAGCTCCTGTGATTTCACCTTTCAGAGCACAATTTCCTGCTTCAGCTTGATTTAAGCAACTCTGTAATAGACAAAGATACAAGACCAGTGCAGAATATTCCTTACAATTCACTTTGTTTTATTCCATAAACCTGCCTTCTACCTCCACTTCCTTTGTTTTTTTTCAAGTGCCCTTCTCAAAAAATGCTCTCTTGCTCCAACTTACAGACCCCCGACGGGGAGTAATCTATAGCACATAAATCAAAGGAAAATGAAAATAGAAACTGAAGCTAAATTTAATGCAATTAACACCTTTCTTAATGTCACTTGTAAGACCCTGTCTAAAAGTAGGCTGCAAGGATCTTTCTTCAATACTGCAACCTAATGCATCTAACCAGAAATACCTTAATTTTGCAGAACATTACTACTACCACCACCAGAAGAATAGAAAAAATGATCTCATAGTGAGGGCACATTCTTTAGTAATACTTTATGCAACAGAAATGGCTATGCTTCTAAAATACAGTGCAAATGCAAACCATTTTCTGGATAGCCAACGGTTGAAAGGAAATATGCTTTAAAAGACACTGAAAAACCTTAAACTAAAAAAATAAAAAAACCCAACCCTAAGCTGTGTGATGAATAAGTAGTAGGGCTCCTCCTGACCCAGCTGCAGAGACCAATTCTCCTACGCCTCCGGAATAAATTTAACTAGAAGACCACATTTAATCAGCAAGATATATACTGCTGAAGGTGGAGATCCTATCTCCCATTACCACCTTATATCAAAGCCTATAAACCTCATGTTAAAGCCACACTGCAGTCTTAAAGAAAGGCTGTCAATCCCTGACATCTGTAAGGTGCCATCTGGAGCTCTATTTATATGTTGGGATGTGCATCAGGCACAGAGGCGGTTACTTAATTACAGCATCTCCTAACAGTCACTGTGCTCCTAACAGCTCAAACTCAGCTGCTGGTCAGCAAAGGAAGTCTTTTGCACTCAACCCAAGAGCCAAGCTTCAATCCTGCACAGCAATCAGGACACACTCCTAAACCCCTACTTGCCACTAAAGAGGAATTTCAAGTCAGTAATTCAGTATTTCATAGTCTAAGAGGCTTCATCCTCCCTTCCACTCCCTTAAGATTTTATACTTTACTAACCTAATACTTCAGTTACATATGGCCATCATATTCAGAATTGCTCCTACAGCTCTGAATTACACGGAAGCTCCTCCTTCAGCTAAGTAGGTGCTGCAATGCCTTCAGAGGTCCTCAACAACATCAAGGGTGAAAGAGTAGATCAAAAGCAAATCTGGGCAGGCAAGAAAACATCGCGCATTAAAGAGTGGCTTTGAAATCGGCGTGGCCCAAAACAATGCAGCTTCTCACAAGTTCAGACAAAACTTACACTGTGAATTCTAGGAAAGCAATAGTTTCAAACGTTCATAAGGCAACAAGCCCATTATCAGGCACTGTGTCATGAATCCATATGGACGTGATTATAAAGCTTCAAACCTGATGGTTAGCATTTATTTACACTGCTGTTTTCACTGAGCTGAGGAGCTGCCAAAGCACAGACCATATAACAGCTCAGACAAAAGTTCTCCTCTTCCAACAGTAAATACAATTTTACCCCATTTTTCAAAACATCACATCTCTTACATGATAGAAAACGAAACTCCTGTGCCTCAGTCAACAGGTACAAGCCAGAACACAAACCTATGATTTCTGACAGTCTTATTGCTAGGAAACAGCCCACAGCCTGCAGAAGTATCCCTTTTCTTTATTTCCATTTTTTGTTTTTAATTGATGGAAACAAGTCTTTCCACAGCTGTCTGTGCCTTAGTTTTTGACAAATTTAACTGAAGGTTTTGTCAGATTTTTCTTTTTTTAATGTATAATTTTGCCATTTGAAAGCATTTGTGGAGTACAAGCCTACCTGGAATTACAGAGATTAGTACGTTCTCTCTGCAAAGATTGGTACATGGGTACATGGAGCTTCAGGTGGTTTTATTCAAGTTACTAAATGACTCCATAATGGTGGGAAGGTTCTTCCTGTAGGTACACACTCTTTAAAATAATTAGCATGTAAAATCTTACAGTGTTTGCAAACAATTCTGCAAAAAAACAGACAACAAAAATTCCATTCTTTCTTATACCCAACTCAGACAAGTCGGCACCAATGCTTCTTCCACTAACACTCTCTCTGATCAACCAAGACCACAAACTCTGGTAACAGAAAGAGCACCAGACTTATGAATTCCTTTCCTTAGCCAGTTCTTCTCCTGGTCCTTTCCAGGCACCAACTTTCAGTGGTGCAACTACCCATATTTCTGCGGAATAAACTGGATGACTTTGCTGTAATAAGTCAGAAACAACATAATTCTCCAGGATACTGATAGCTCAAATTGGTACCATGATCTGGTTCATTACATAACTCCACAAACTACACTTCCACTAAAGCTGGAAAGAGGCCAATGAGTACAGAGGATACTCAACATCAGAATTATCATTCAAGAAGACAAGTGAAAATTTTCAGAAGGCGTCATTCACATTTTTAACTGCCTGGGCCATCTTCAGTTACTAATAGATCACTTATTGGAAAGCTAGTAAAAAAACCCCAAACCAGCACCCTCTTAAAAAGTAGGCTAAGATAACATAATAATTTGCAATTATTACAGATGCAGCCGAGGACAGAGTTTCTCAAAATATATTCTAGGAGGCCATTTCCCCTGTTCTTCCCTTTTCAGATACAACATCCTAAAGCTACAACTTTTTTTTTCTTTTACATGGAAAAGATAAAAATCTTGGCCAGAACTATTTAAAAGATGAAAATTCAGAACATAAGACTGACTAAATGGCATTTACTTCGCAGGAATGAAAATATTACAGATGGAAAAGAAAGTCAAAGATTGACAATAATGAAATGTAAGGCAAGTAAAGATTCTTCTGATTTAGTCTGACTGCCTACATAAAAGTCACAGGTTCTTCCTTAATTTCTATTCCTAAGCCATCTGATTATATAAAAACCATTAAAGTTTTCTAGGAATAAGGAAATCCACTACCATCTTGGTAAACTGTTTAACTGGTTTGCAACTTTCAAACTAGTTTCAAATTTTTCTTATCCTATATTAATTATAAAATTAGTATTTCAACTTCCATGATCTAAAGATAGAATTTATCAAATTTCTCTGTTTTAAGTTACTTATAACTCACATGTCACCAACCAGCCACCTCCATCATCAACCTTCTTGTATTTTCAGTGGTATCTGAAAGTAAATGACCATCAGCAAGATGCAGAGCTGATATAACTCCCAGTCTCCCTAGGAATACACACTCAGAAATGTCTAGATTCTTCTCAAATCAGTTTAACTCTTCTCGCACATCACATATTTAAAAATCACCTTCAGATCTCTATTGGCAACAGTGTGAAAGAAGATAACAGTAATGTGCTGAGAAATGAGAAAAGCTGCAGGATAGTTTGCAGAATATTAATTGAAGAATAACTTGTCTCTAACCTCAAGAAAGTGTTTCCTAATCTTCATCTGCCCTTCTTTACCTTTCTGGAATACAAATCTTTGGTAGCTTATAACAGCTAACAACATGTACTGATAAATTCTTTTATGCAGTTTTACCAACTTAAGAACTATACAACCACCAAAGAAACCCCAAGAAAACCAAAGAAAATCACAACTTACAATGACAGAGGTATAACAACCATATTCCTGCCTTATTAAATCCTGGTTGTGCTGTTTAGAGCCATAATATGCATGTCAAAATATTGTCCCAATACATCTGCTTTTTGAAATGTATGGGTATTTTACCACCAAGCCCTCCATATAAAAAGGAAAGTTTACATACTACCCCTCCCCCTTCACTCAGACAGAACTGAGAATTTTTGAGTCATATTTTCAAACCATTCACTGGGTAAGAAAGTCTCTTTCAATCAGTAGACAACACAAGGAGTTGTAAAGAATATTTTTAAATAGAGAAGTCAGCTTGAATTTACTAGTAGAACACTTACAATATAGCATAAGCACAATGTATTAGAAGACAGCTTCTAGTCCTGTTACACAATATATTCTTATGTAAGAATCTTCACTTCATCTGAATTTAATAAAGATACACACTATGGAGGATGGAAGAAAAACTGTATAAATAAAAGCACCATTTTGTCAGTATGAACTGTTTATGCTAAGCCAACTACAATAAATAAGGGTCAAATTTTCACACTTTTGACTTACCAGCACAGCGACTTGGCATCAACAAACTCAAAATAAAGTTTGAGATAAACCACTGACATTGAAAGTCCGTGCAATATCAGGGGAAAAAAAAAACAAAACGCCACCATTCCAATGATCAAGAACAAAAAGTACTGCAGCTATAACTACAATACAAAAGAGCATAACATGATCAAACACAGAACCAAATATAGAATTTGGGAACTCAGAAACAGCTACCTCAAACATTCACAAACCAGACCTCAGCAAAGAGCAATTCTTACAGAATTTGTATTTTTGCTTTGCTAAGGGTGGTATGATTTTTTTGAATCCACAATATAAGTAAAACTCTCCCTATAATTAGTTCTTCAATACTCCATTCTACCACTAAAATACGAATCATTTTCAATCTGTTCAAAGTGAAAACAGCATACTGGCCTGTCAAACACATCTTCAAGAAAAATAATGAAGATTGATGTATCATACAGACACTAATTCCACCTAATCCCGCCAAATAAAAGCAACATGCAATTGAAATACTCAACACACTATTTCATTATTGCCACCACAGCTTTCCTACTGTCCTGAAAAAACAAAAACACTATTTGAAAAGCAAGTTCTAAGAGGTAAGAAAACATGAGCTATTTTATAAAGAGAAAATAAAACCATGTTCTGAAGTCAGTTAAAAATCCATTAGAACATTACTTAGGCAGAGCTGCTCTCAAATATTCACACACCATTCTTCTCATTGATCCTATAGCATTACACAGCAAGACAGATGCAGGACATTTGGAACCCAACTAGTCAACAAAGCAGTTTTATAATTTACTTTCTATTAACACAGCTCAGAAAAAAATTCATGCAACATTCAAACAAGCCTTTTTTGTACTTATTTGTACTAACTCATAGAAAACCACATTCTACCATAGTCTACCACATTCTACCACAGCTTATTTTCTAGATGCACAAACTACTAGAGCTTTATATATAGCACACCTAATCGTTTCACTTTGATGCGATAAAGACAGCAGGCCCAGCTGCAAAATCTGTTTCCAAAAGAAACTGTCAGCATCTTGAATGGTCATAAAAAGCTACACTGAGCTGCTGCTTGAGCTGGTAGCTTGAGCTCAGAACCCTGTTGAACCACGGACTGCAAACCTGAACAACAAAAGGAAAATACACACCTGGAGATGGACAGAAGACAACCAAGAATTGCCCTGACAGCCCTGGTGTTTCTCCTGACCAGCCCTGTCTCAATCTGTGAACCTAAATGTGGTATCAATAAATTTGTTTTGACATTTCTATTGACAACTTCCAATAACTAGTACTGAACTATTATTCATGTATTATTAACAATATAGTTATACTTGAATCCTATTAGAAAACAAAGTATATCCACTTCCAACCCTGCTTACAAATAGAAAAGATAGAAAGAGCTGGTACATGGCTATGATGTCTTTCAACTTGCCTTTCAACTAAGCTACATTAAAAAAGCTAAAATTTAAATTAAAACTAACTTGAGAGTGGATCTGCGCTATGAATTAACTCACAAATAGACAAGTGAATTTCTCAGTAACCACAGAATGTTAATTACCCCACAAAAATAATTGCTAGCAATTTCTTTATCACCATTAATCGTGCTATAGGTTTTTACAACACACAATTTGTGTGAAGATCTTTCAACTTGTACACCAAAATCATTAGTCTGGCAAATCAGCTAGAAAGCAGACATTCTGTAATTCTTGTAATTGGATTAGTAATTTACATATTAATGATTTTTTTTTTTGCCTGTTTGGTATCACTGCATTCAATCACATCCTGCAGTATAATACAATATTATTATGTAAGTTGGCATCTTGTAATCAAGTGTTTGCTACTCAGTAATACTGATTAACAACTTTACATCAGAATGCTAACTATTAATAGGCTCCTTGAAAGCAGTAAGATATTAATTTTTTTTTGTCCCCTCCTCATCTTCAGAAATTGTTCATATAATGTCATTGAGCTGTGATCCAAAAATGAGGAGCACAACTTTCTTGGGCAATATGGCAAATGCAGAAGGAGACACATGACTGCTTGGGCCCTATCCAAATTACTGAAGTGGCTCGTGTAACAACTGGGTACACACACTATAGTTTTTCATTATAACTTGTTTTCACTTTACCTCAACATGCTAATGAGCCTATCCTGTGCATTTTAAGTCTCAAGACCTTCACACCCACTCTAAGACAGTCTTTCAAAGAAAGAGACTTTGCCAGTTAAAAAGCAAGTAAAGACTTAAGGACACACTGATAACATACAGAAAAAATTCTTTCCAGTGATTCCACTGTAACACCACTCTTATCAAAAACAAATCAACACGTGCTACTCCCTTATCCCCAACATACACTCAGTCCCCTATTAAACCAAAATAACTGAAGTTCAGTTTAGAAATTATGTGTTCCACCATCGTTTCTGCAAGGCTACATACATAACAGCTGTGTTCAGGCAACATGCAGGGACACACCGTTTTTTAAACAGACACCACAAAAGACCTCGAAATAACCCTTGCCCTCTTCTCCAGCCAGAGTACAAGTCAGCTGCATACACTTCTAACTATAAATAGAGTAACCTGACATGAGGAGAGAGACAGCCCCTTGAACACGATCTCAGAAACTACTAACCCAAATCTGTACTGAGCACAAGCCCAGGGCAACACAACTGCAGCTAAGATAGATTGCTGTTTTACAATCTACAAAACACACAGCTACTCACACAGAGTGGGCAACAATAATGTACTTCCAAAGCACAACTAGGTCTATCTTACAATAATCCATTATCCCAAAAGATCCCGTTGGTATTTCCAGCTGTAAAACTGGCACAGCTGAAGTTCCTTACCATGTGTTCTTCAGCAAGTAATTTTCTTTACTACACTCAACATAATAAAATAAAGCCATTTTCAGTTCCAGGCCGCATTTAGAGTAAGCACAAATATATCCTCTGCATACTTTAATCTAAAGTGTGAACATCTAAACATTTAGTGTGAACATTTAGAACATCTAAATTCTTTCTTACTAATATTTGCTTCCTGGCACAAAAGTTTGTATTAAGCCATGAGATAAGAGTAAGATTGTTTCTTCATGTGCTTCCTCCTTCAAAAATTTCCCAAAGTACTACATACTAAATATTCTTAAAATTCACAACTTAAATATACCATAATAGTGCACGTTTTCATTATTATTACTATTATGTAGTACTTCCACGATGTATAGAGATGAACTTTCTAGAAGGGTATGTATGGGAGAAGACAAAGAGCAATAACTTTAAATTGAAAGAGTATAAGTATAGATTGGATATAAAGAAGAAATTCCTTACTGTGAAGACAGTGAGACATTAGAACAGGCTGCCCAGAGAAGCTGTGGATGTGCCATCCCTGGAAGGGTTCAGGGACAGGTTGGATGGGGTTTTGAGCAACCAGGTCTAGCAGAGTGTGTCCCTGCCCAGGGCACGGAGGTTGGAACTAGATGATCCTTAAGGTGACTTCCAACCAGGCCATTTTACATTTCTGATTCTATTTATAGTGTTATTCCTCACAGTACTTCTGAACTGTATAAAATTCAGCTCTCTGAAACATGTTGCTCCATTCTTGTTATTTCTCCAGCATTGCTGAGGTACCTTTTACCATACAGTTAAGCACACACCTCCAGAAGTGTCCTTTCATAAACTCAACAGCACAAACTACTTCCAACACACATATATGTGAATACAAGGAAAAAAAAACCCGAACCTCAACCTCCTCATTCTTTCCCATAAAGAAATAAAGGTGAAAGCTTAAAAAATGAACCACAAGGAATGGCTCATGGCCAGAACATACCAGGTAATTACTTCAGACAAAAACAAATGACATAAGAAGAAAAAAGCTACGGTTATATGAGGCCTAAACTAACATACAAATGTTATGGGTTTCTCAGGATCAGATAGGACTTTTTACTTCACGTCTAGATGATGCTAAGTAAGAAATATGAGCATTACAAAGGTCAACTCATTTAATTCTCTCAGGATTTATATTAGTATTTCTATCTCTGGATCACTGGCAGCCAGTACTTCTGGATGTCAGCAAGAAAGAAAAGCGAGCACTGACCTACAGAACACCCTGAAAGTCTACTAAAGAGTCGTAAGGAAAAACCGAAGGGAAATTTCATTTCAGGACACATGCTTCCTCGGGAGCAGGACCAAGTAAACAACCAAGGGAGAGGCAGAACAACGTTTGTAAACACACAACGCGTCTGCACGGTGCTCGCCCGACCGACGGCGAGCACGGAGGCGCTGCCAGGCTGAGTCATTCCTTGTAGTAACTTCTCCGCGAATCCCTCGCCCTGGCAGCGGAGCCCTGGGCAGGCAGGGAGCACCCCGGCCCGCCCGGCGCTGCTCCCCTCTGCGCGCTGGCAGCCACCGCCTCCCCGCAGCAGCTGCGCCGGGGTC
>VXBB01002367.1:749518-783236 GCA_013399915.1 Illadopsis cleaveri
GCTGGTTCCAGCCCCCGCTGCCCACGGCACGGGCACCGACCGCTAGACCGGGTTGCTCAGAGCTCGATCTACCCTCGCCCTGAATACTTCCAGGGATGTGTTCAAGATCTTCCCACCTTACCTCTGGGCAGCCAGTTCCACTCCTTCACCACTGTCACACTAAAGAATTTTTTTCCTAGTATCTAATCTAAACCTACTCTTTTTCAATTTAAACACATGCACCCTGTGCCTGCATGACCTTGTAAGTTGTCTTGACCCATGTTTCCTCCAAGTTCCCTTAAGATACTGGAAGGCCACAGNAGGGACCGGCTCGAGCCGCGAGATCCCGGTCCTCCTCGACCCCCGCTCCGCCGCCTCCCAGTTCTTTGTCGCCCGCCCCACGGGTACAGCCCTGCGCCCGGCGCCGGGACCGCCGCCCCTCGCCAAGGCCGCCCTCCCGGTACCGGAGTCCCCGCCTTCCCCGCGGCTNATTCAGCCTTTCCTCCCAGGAGCAGTGCTCCATCGCTCTGATCAATTTGACGGCCTGCTCTGGACTCACTCCCAACAGGTCCATGTCCTTCCTTTGGGACCCCAGAGCTGGATGCAGCGCTGCAGATCTGGTCTCAGCAGAGCAGAGGGGCAGAAACCCCTCTCTTGCTCTGCTGGCTGCATTGCTTTTGATCCAGCCCGGGACATGATTGGCTTTTGGAAGTCAGGCCATTGGCCTTACGCGAGCAGGCAGTTTATTCAATTTCATTTTAATCTGAGATGACAAGAGATCAAAAATTTAGGAAATCTACAGAGAGGTTTAGCTATCTGTCCAGTATGTTTTGAGTTTTACTGTAAAGAACTATACTGAAATGACTTATGTGCTTCATTGGCATTCAGAATTATAAAAAGTAATCTTAAAAACAGATTTTTTAGATTACTTGCAAAGCTTTCTTACACTCTGCACAAGCAGGAAAATGTCAGCTTCTACTAGAGAAACTTACCAAGCACTTATAACTACAGGGATACCGGTTTCTACCAAACTTCTAAGTATCATCTGTCACTTAAAGTAAGTGAGATCACCACGGCCAGTCCAACCAAAGGATGTGGAATTTTTTTAAGACTAAAAGTTGAGAACTGCTAGCAAGGATAAACTGGAAAGAAATAAAAAGAGAAGGGTTCATAGCAAGGGAATCAAGGGCTCTCTGTCACTGTATTCTTTTTCCTGCCATAGGCATTGACTATTATTTCAGCATTTAAGATGATGGCTGTCTGTATTTCCAGTTACTAAGCAGAATTTAGTAAATGTTCAAGTCATCCGTGTGCCAGCAAGTGAGGGTGGCCCTGGGTGCACTTGCTGTCCAGGCCAGACTCCTATCCCCTAGGGCTGGACCCTCACAGAGCTTTTGACATAAAGCAGCCCCTGAGCTGTAGGGTGGGAACTGACCCCTATTCCTGTCTGAGAAAGCAAAAGTAAACCTCACACATGTCACTTTTTGATTGTGATGAAGGACTAACCTTTAGTGTGAAAAGTAATGGTATCCAGATAGAACTTGACAGAACAAGTGGCATGCATGCTATTATCAGAAATCAAAAGAAAAACAAACAAACAAACAAACAAAAAAAAAACAACAACTTCCACCAAGTACCACACAAAAGCACAAATAAGTCTCATCAAAATTCTCCTGAGAGGAAACTACTGAGAGTGACCTCCTGAAGTTTGGGAAGCTGAGACATTGGCAAGAGAAGCAGCAGCATCTCTTCAAACACTGAAGCAGCCGTGCCGACAGGGCTTGTAGTTTTCTGGCAAAATACCTCTGCCAGTCAGGCTTTCAACAATTGCATAAAATGAGGCTTCAGGCACTTAAGCATGGTTCTGGTTTTTACAGCACATGTGGGACAACTGTTGATTGATTTGAGCTCAGGCAGGACTGAAGCAGGAACTTCAGTTCTGGGGAGTAAGCAAAGTGCTGCTAGCAGAGCAGGTTGTTCTGGCTTGTTCTTGTAACATTTCATTATGTTGCTTCCTCTCAAAGTGTTCCAGAGACACTTCATGCCAAACAACTAATTACAGGGTTTTTTCATGAGCCTGTCTGAACAAAACCTAAAATTTAATATTAGATCTAGCACTTCTATCCTAAAAAAGCAGCTTTTTCTGAAGAAGTTTTTGCTCTAGGCTATACAAAAAGAAAGCATTGAATCAGGGTTACTGAGAATTCTTCACATTTTCAAAGTGCTGTATAAAGTGTTATTATTCTTTCAAGATACTGTTTAGGATCCACCTATATATTTTTTCACATTCTGTAAAATAACCAAGAAGGTGGAAGGAGGTTTTTTTTTTTCACTATGTGCTTTTAATTTTGGGTGCTAAATTTGGCATACCAAAGAATGTGTCTCTTAAGCTTCATATTTATGCAGCTGTAGTCAGAGAACAAAAAGATTGGGCTACTCTTTAAGGGAAGACAGACTGGGAGCCAAGGCTGGCAGCAAGGGGCACTGTCATGGACAAGGGGCACAGTATCAGTGAGTTCTGGTGACGGTTTTTCTGTTCAATTATTATCTGTGTGCTGGTAACACACCAATCCTGTCAGTATTTATTTAGTTCCAAATGTACTTCAAAACCCACATCTTCCTATTTTCTTTAGCTTTGCTTGCCAGAAATTCACCCTGTGTACTTCTGCTTCCCTTACTGCTGTGTTTTGGTTTAACCCCAGCCAGCCACCAAGTACCACAAACCTGCTTACTCACACAGCTCCCCTCTGCAGTGAGATGTAGAGGAGAAGCAGGAAATAATTGTAAAACACATAAGTTGAGGTACAAACAGTTTAATTCAAATAAAGTAATATAATAATAATATAGACAACAAGAAGAGAGAGAAATAAAACCTGAAACAGACAAGGATGCCTAAATTAGTTGCTCACCACCCACTGACAGATGCCCAGCCCTGCCTTGAGCAGTGATTGGCCCCTCCCAGCACTGTCAGAGCTTCATCCCAACCTCAACTCCCCCCAGTTCATACCCTGAGCATGACACTATGGTATGGAACATCCCTTGGGCCAGTTCAGCTCAGCTGTCCTGGCTATTCCTCCTCCTGGCTGCTTGTGCACCTGCTCACCAACAAAGCATGGGAAACTGAAAAGTCCTTGACTTGGGGTAAGCCCTGCTTAGCAACAACTAAACTATCAGTGTGTTATCAACATTATTCTCACGCTAAATTTAAAAAAAAACCCACAGCACTTTACTAAATACTAAGAGGAAAATTAACTCTGCCCCAGTCAAAACCAAACACATTGCTCTCTTCATAAATTTCCCTTGATTTTTTTGTTTTGTTGGGGGTTTTTTGGTTTGTTTTTTTCGTTTTCCCCTTTTATCAAATACAGGAAACAGCTCTATTCATTCCCCTGCTAGGTCAGGCTGACGCTTGACCCAAGTTCCTTCCTTCTCTGTTGATGCTTTGTGGCATCCTGCAAAGTAATCTTCAACAAGTATTTGTTTTCAATTTAAGTCTTCCTCCAACTCAACAACCACCTCAGAAACAAATATTTCTTAAAGGACAAAAAAGTTTTTTTTAAAGGTCAAAATGTTCTGACCTGGAATATGCAAAGTGAACACCAGTCTCCAACAACACAAGTGCTCCTGCATGTTTTGAGAGAGACTTCCAGAACTTCAATTTTGCTTTAACGTAGCCTGGCAGTCCATGGCAAACACCAAGTCCTATCTCATCTCTTGCTTCTTTTCAAGAGCACTGACTGGTCCATAAGCAATCACTAATTTGTTTTTGAATGGTCAGTGACTCAAGAACAGCTGATGCCATTTTGAAAGCATGCCCCTCCCTCTGACCTCGTTATGGATCATTCCTAACCTGTGATTTTAACATTGTGTGGCTTCCCAATGTTTCAGTAGTTCTGACTACACAAGTTTTGAATGCCTAAGTGATTTTTCTTGTTTGCTGCCAGAGCTCTTCGCAGGAAGGGAATAGTTAGGTTCAATTTAACATCTAGGTCATGAGATCAGTTCTTGGTCCTGTGCAGAAATATGCAAAGGACATTTAAATCTCAGATTAAAAAGTCAGAATGGTCATACCCTCAGAAGTGGTTAAGGACAGAAGCTCTCAAGGGAAAATATACATCCTGAATAATCCTGTAAAAATCCCTTGTTGTGCATTTTCGCTTAAGAGGTTCCATTTGTTTAAGGGACCTTCCAATACCATCACTCCTCATCAGCACTCAGATGATGAGTGAAACAAGGTCAAACAAGCATTGCAGTGCAGACTACGTAGAACAACAGTAATATTGTTAGTAGTATTTATAGAAAGTTTTAGCTGCGTAAGCATTACTGAATATTTGGTGTTACTGAGAATAGAGTTCCCATTCTTTACTGTCCATCAGCTTTAGTTTTTTATATTAAAGCACTGAAGTCATGTTCATAGAATCATATAATGGTTTGGATTGGAGGGGACTTAAAGATCACCTCCTTCCAACCCTTCTGCCGTGGGCAAGAATTCCTTCAACCTGACCAGGTTACTCAGAGCTTCATCCAACCTGGCCTTGAATGTTTCCAGGGATGGGGCATCCACCACCTCTCAGGCAGGCTATTCCATCATTTTAAAACTTTCATTGTAAAAAACTTCTTTCTTAGAGCTTTACTAAGGACTGGAGTTGGGGATACACTAGTGAGCAAATTGCTGTTAGTCATAGGCTTGCATTCCATTTTTCTCCTTTTAAAGGGATTTGCTCCCTCTTTTCCAGTCAGTGGGAACTTCACTGGACTGCCATAACTTCTCAAATATGATGGAAAGTAGCTCAGCCACTTTCTGTCCTAGTTCCCTCAAGACTCATGGATGCAGCTTATCAGGACTTGTGCACCTTCAGGTTCCTTAGATGGACTCAAACCTGCTCTTCTGCTACAGCTGGCAGTTCTTCATTCTTCCAGTCCCTGCCTTTACCTTCTGCAACTCAGGTGGTGTGGCTGGAGCACTTGCCAGTGAAGACTGAGGCAAAAAGTATCATTAAGTACCTCAACCTTCTCCATATCCTGGGTAACCATCTCCCCCATTCCCTTCTAGGGAGGACCCACATTTTCCCTAGACTTCCTTTTACTACTTATGTACCTAAAGAAGCTTTTACTGGTGTCCTTGAGATCCCTAGGCAGGTTTAATTCTTTCAGGGCTTTAGTTGTCCTAACCTGATCCCTGGTTGCTGAGACAATTTGTCAGTATTCTCTGACAGGTTACATCACTTCCACCCTCTGTAGGCTTCCCTCTTCTGTTTTTGTCCAGGAGCTCCTTGTTAATCCATGCAGCTCTCCTTGTTCACATATAAAATTGTACTTTTAAAATTTAAGTTTAATTCCTGCTAACAAAAAATTAATTACATATGCATATATTTCAGTTGAAGAAGTTGTACCAGGAATTTGTTTGGCCTGTACTTCTAGAAACTTGATGTATTTTTCTCTTTACAGTCATGAAAGAAATATACTGTCTCCGTTTAGAAAATAGCATTCTAATGATCTTTCTGTTCACAGATGACATATTCTGATCCTTTCATCAGGTTACTCCTGGTTTGGTAACCATAAAGACAGAATCTGTAAACCAAGGGATACAAGCTTCAGCTTCTCCCTTAGCCCTGCATGCCAGTGGACTTGTCTCTCCATATAACCTCTGGAACAGTATGGGAATCCAGATGCAAATGGCAGTGCTGGCCCAGGAGCAGGGATTTTAGACATCTCCAGCTGAAACCACAGGCCACAAGCCAGTCAGCATCACAGCAGCTGGCCTGGAAATGTACCACATCAGGCACTCCAGAGAGTTAAACTCAAATGCTTCTAGACTATGTCCACTCCTTCTATATTTAGCTTTTAACGTGCAGTCTATTTTTAGAGGCTAGAAAAGTATGGTTACATTTAATCTGAATCACTAATTTAGCCATTTGGGGTTTTTTACATTTTGTTTATAAGTACTAATTGCCTTTTTTAAATAAGCATCTAAATTCCTCTCTCCTTCCCAACCTTTCTAGTAACACAAACTAGAAATTAATGATGCTGAAAATCTTATTAATATATTTAAGTAAACTAAAAAGAGCTTTAAATCAAATAAATAAAACCCACTGTGTACCTACATAAAGATGAATTGCTGACTGAATATATCATCTGTTAACATATTGAATACTATTTGTCCTTTGTTCCGCTAACTTATAGTACTCAGCCTTTTTCTTTCACTTTTCTTTCTGAATGGAATAGAAACAAAACCATCTTCCTTTTTTTTACAGCTCCCAGGGTCTCAATTCAAAAAATTAGTCACTGACCTCAATTAACAGAGTAAACTGAAATGAGGAACTAAGTACGCTGAAATGGTGATTCTTTGCATTTCCAGAAGAGACTATACCTTTCAAATGTCTCTAAATTCCTAGCTACATTATTTTAAAAGATACTGTAGGGGTGGACTAATTTAAAATAGGTTTTAAATCATTCTCAAAAAAAAAAGAAAAAAAGAAAAAAAAGAAGACTGACTATTCTGAGTGCACTTGCATTCATTACTCATTCTTAGGAGCTTTTTTATATTCATTGATGAGATCAGGCGTGGGTGCTGGTAGAGTCCTCTTGCAGAGCTTTGCAGCTTTGGAATCTGCTCTTCACTTGAGCTTTCCAATACAGCAGCTCAGATGGCTGCTGGTTTGATTGCATCATTTATGTTTCCTTTGCATTTTAAAAGCATGTATAGATCATTCCAAATCCGTGTAGACAGGGAATTCTTTAGATAGATAGAGATTGTGGTAGGCTATTTTGCAGTTAGAAATAGCAAGGTTCTTAAATTAATGTCTTTCCAAAATAAATTTCTAAAATTATCTCATTTTGTACATTTTTATGCCAGTGTATGAAGGACAACCAAAGAGAAACTGACGCATGCAAATCCCTTGTAATTACAAATTACTATCTTCTACTGAAGTAAGCAAGCTAGAGGTAATAGAGGTCAATACCTTGCAATTTATTTGAGCACAGGAAAGAAAGAAAAATTGTGTCAACACTGTAATGCCAAGTCTGGCTCACTGGAGGGCCTGGTGATGTACATTTACAGGGTGACTGCTGTGATGTTGGCTGGCTTGTGGCTTGAGGTTTCAGCTAGAGATGCCCAAAATCCCTGCTCCTGGCACAACATTCCTGCTTCCTTGAAGACTGGTTTGGAGTTTTGATTTTCTTTTTTTTTTTTTTTACACTCTAGGTACAAAATCAGATTTGTACATAAAGCATTGTTTCTTATTTAACAAGGAAAGAATTAACTTTGTGCTTAATGTGCTTTACTCAAATACATAATTACAGTCAATTGAAATTTACTGGTTGGAGTCCATTTTCACAAAACCTTTCTGAGCAACATTTACTGTTCTTAATCCTTCTATTTGTATTAACTGAATTGCACCATTGGCATCATAAAGAAGTGTGTTGTAGACATCAGATCAGAGCAGTTTTATCTATTTCTCCTTTTTGAACATTGCCCTAAAATTAATAATTCCAGTGATCGGAAGTTTCCCTGATTTTCACATTTTTATTAATACTGTTTTTAGTGGGCCGCAGCGTAAAACCCCAAGTTAGCTCAACTGACTTAAATTCCATCTCTGTCCAGTCACTTTCTTAGTTAGCAGCACATAATTTTCATGTCATTAATAGTTTCAGCACTTTGTTGTAGGCTCAGTGTTTAGTTCTAGGACTCTGAGGAAAAAAAGAGTTACTGGCCCCTGCCTTGACTGGCTATGGACCATGTTTCATAGCTTTGAGATCACATTACTGCTCTCAGTTTCTCTTTTCCTCTGTTTTGTTACATAACACTGATTAGTTTTGTTGCTGCTATTGTTTAATTTTGAACTGTATTTTTATATAAGTGGTGAATCTGGAAAAGCTCATAGCAGTAGCTCTCTCTAAATTGTGAAATTTGGAGATTTTATCTGCTTACTAAATCCTTTCAAAGACATTCAATTTTCATCTACATTTTAATTTGTATGTGTGTTTTTAACTAATTTTTCTCAGTACTTTCATCTCTGAAAAGTTAGTCAAAATAATTGCCAAGTTTGCATATGTCCCTTAATCTTAATAAAATATATCTGTTTTGAATATAAAATAGAAACTATTGGTGGTCACTGAACAGTCACAAAGATTCATTTAATCTAGATTTATCTAAAGAAGAAATTGTTGGTGGTTTTTTTCCAGCTTAGTTATGAGTGGGTTTTTTTAAATACAGTGTTGGAGAAACTGTAATTAAAAAAAAATTCTTTATTATTTCTCTACCTGCTAACTCAATTTATGAGTTTGCTTAGGATGCAGAAGAGGAGAAACCTTGGTCTATCCCAAATACGTCTTATAATCTGAGCCTGCCTAAATTTTGGTTTGCATTATGCTCTCCAATGCCATATAGAAATTCAAGGATTTTGTGCAATTATCTGTAATTCAGAAATTCTCCAGACTACCATCTCAAAAAACCTTTTTTTTTTTCCCCACACAGCCTTAAGGTCATTGTGCTATTAACTTTTTTGTGANCTGGTGTCCTCCAGGCAGCAACTGACAGAATGAGAGGACACGGTCTTAAGCTGCACCAAGGGAAATATAGGCTGGATATTAGGAAAAAAAATTTACAGAAAGGGTAATAAAGTATTGGAATTGTCTGCCCCAGGAGGTGGTGGATTTACCATCTCTGGATGTGTTTAAGAAAAGANCCATCTCAAAAAACCTTTTTTTTTTTCCCCACACAGCCTTAAGGTCATTGTGCTATTAACTTTTTTGTGAAGTATATTCTAGCATGAAGAGAGGTGTTTTTGTGATTTTACTGTAGGCAGTTAAACTAAGGATGAGCACACACTTCTAATGCTCTGTATGGGATCTCAGACCATCAAAGCAGAGGGGAACTTGCTTTAGACAAGTGAAGTTTAATAAGTCCAAGTGCCAAGTCCTGCATTTTGGCCACAATAACCCCCCTGCAAAGTTATAGGCTGGGGACGGAGTGGCTGGACAGTGCCCAGGCAGAAAGGGACCTGGGGGTNGGAAACATTGTGTCGCTCTGGCAAGGCTGCAGAGCCAGCAAAGGGAAAATCCACAACGGGCCAGCCCAGGCTGAGCTCCATGTTCTTGCAGCTATGGCAGCACAGTGCTACTACCAATTTACAGCTAGCAGAGTCAAACCTGTGGCAGAAGGTTTTATGGTGTCTAACTACAGGATTACGTTTCTGAAAGTATATGATAAAAATAATCTCAAATGGCAGGTAAAGATTGACTAGAGTATTGCCAGGTGTACTCTGAATAAACCAACATATCTGCGTTGATATAGAAAGTAGCTGTAAAATTGAGGTACTTAAACAAAACCAAAGTGATAAAAAGCACATAAAAACTCTTACTGAAAGGAACAACTCAGCGGTGTTTTTAACATTGTTAGAGAGAAAAAAAAGAAGGAAATATTAAGAAGGAAAAAAATGAGGCACAAGTGAGAGTAAGCAAGATCCAAAAGTGGAATTAGACACAGAAACATTACTCTCTTCAGTGCTTGGTGATGAGAGGAAGCCCTGGAAAACCTCAGAAGATCACTTTGTAGTTTCAGTTCAGCTGTGTTTGGGAAGCACCCCTCAATCATCATGTTACCCACACAAGGATTTCACAGCGAATTTCATATGATCCTTTTAACCTTTTAAATTCTGCCATAGCAGTTTGTCCCTAAAGACAATTTTTCATATTTACTGAAGCTGTAGACGTTTTTGTTCAATATGTGGTAGAGAAAAAAAAAAAATTCCTACTTCTTAAATAAGTGCAGAAAAAATTTAAAAGCAAAGTCTGAGCTGTAAGAGTAAGGCCAAGAATTCTGTGGTGTTACCAAAGACAAGTAGTGCATTTCCTCTCAAGCCTCAATGGGCAGTTGGTTTAGGTCCCAGTACGATCATTTTGTCATTTTATAACAACATTTGTGTATCTAGGCTTTTTCTGTTCACTCTCATGGCTAATAAAACCAATATAAAACATGGACATTTGCTGGTGAAGGGGACAGTAATGGCATGAAGGTCATCTTAGAAAGCGACACTACTTTGTCCCTTCTCTGCAAATGATCCAATATATATATGTGTGCCCAGCATTAGCACGAAATATAATGCCTTCTTATTTACTCTTCCTCTTGGAATTTCATTCACTATCTCCTGCTCCCCTTGTCTTACTTGCCCTGGATTTATAATCCAGCCAGAGTGGCATCTCACCTGATATATAATCATTGTTCTTGAAACAGGTGCAAAGAAGAGTAAAGAAAGTTACCGTATCATCATTTCAACCCAACCAGTAAACTACTTTTTTTTTAAACTAGAGAAATAACAAAGTATTTCTGCTGCTGTTGGCTTTAGGTAGCAGACAAAACATTTTCTCTTCTTTAAAGGATCTTCTTGTGTGCTGCACTAATAACTGAATAATACAGTCTAAAATTCCGTGCATGCTCCAAGGATGCTGTGGTTTATTTCTAGCAAGAGTGTTTTGCAGTACTGAAACCACGACACTAGAGGTCATTGCTAGTCTTTACATTTTTAATCTCTCTGAAAGCAGGTGTTGGGAGCTCTCAGTTTGGTGATAGGGGTCACTTTTTAAAATTCTTTAAACATGCATGGTGTAGATGAGTATCCACTCTTGATGTATGGTTTCATAAGTTTTCACACTTCCTTTTGGATTTTTTAAAGAAATATTTTTAAAATATATTCATTAAAATATATATTTATTCTGTTTTTTTTCGGAGTAAGACAGCCATCCCAGAAGAGACAAAAAGATATATACATTAAAAAGCAACCTGCATGCCAGTCCTGTGCAATTTATTTATTTCTCTCTAATTGGTTCTTAAGTGTTTTTCCAAACTCTCATTTAGCAAGGATGGATTTAGGGTTTGATACTGTTCATTAAAGGACAACATTAGGAGTATCTACTGAATTCCAATGCATATCATATGTAGAATTCTTTGTGAGGCTAGGAGAGTTTTCAGAAAGTTATTTTAAATTTATTCTATTTCTTTTACAGTCAAATAATTGCAAAGTTGTCTGAAAGTCTTCTACTATTTCTGAAAGTTATATTCTTGAATATTTCTAATGCACTAATAAACAGCAAGCAGAAATTTAGAGGTCCCATGCAGCGTGACATCAAATGTTCAAGTACTGATAAAGAGGTATTTTGCTAGATACATGTACTTAATTTCACAAAGCATTGAAGTTGTTTGAACTGCTTAATGGATTCCAAGTTATGTTCCAATTGAAAATTACCATGTTCATAATTCAAAGATAACCATAGCTAAAAAAATGCAAGAAATGGCACTTCAAACTTACAGAAGAAATTGTTTTCTTTAGAGTAAATGAGTTAAAATACTTTCAGGAACTTGAGATAATAAATTTTTTGCTTTCATGCTACTTTATGTAGAAAAGGTGAACAATTCATGGGAACATATGAAGTATATTTAATGCATGTTCTTGTTTGGGCAATTAATTTTTTAGTTATTGGGGGGTTGTGAGTTTTATTTAGCAATATTCTTATGGTTTTCTTTACTAGATACTTATTTCTTCTGTTCAAATTGACAGACATATTTTGACTGTACTTTCTTGTAGCCCTCAAAGTCCTGATACAACTGAGACCTGAAATCCCTGCTCTGCTATGTTCTGTAATGGTATTGGTCTTTAAGGCTCTGTATTTTTTCTCCATTTCTTATTTCTTTGCTGGCCATGCATGTTCAGCAGTAAACACTTTTCAAGACTGAGTAACTAGATGGACAGAAGTAAACCTTAGGAATTACTTTCTGATTAAAAGTTTTTAAATTAAGTTGGGAAAAATTAGTGCTTCATTTTTCTGTGCGTTCTTGCATTCTTCTTCTTCACCAAGCACTTGCAGAAAGTATTTTTGTACACTAGATGACAGTGAAAGATAGTATTTGCAAACAAGATTTTGATAACTGATAATTGGAAACACATTCTGTAAGGTTTTCTAGTGTGATCACTGCTGTTATTTGTGATGTTAGATGTTTTGCATGTAAAAAGGAATATTATCGATGTTGTCAGTTTTGCTTAAAAATGTTTTGTTTTAGAACTTTGAATGTTAATGACCTGATTTCATTTATTTTTTTAGAAAGTTATGGCATGTTTAATTCGAAGATAAATGGGATTACTGGTTTTGTGACACAGCTAAGAGCTGAACTTGTTCAACAGAAGGACAGGACCCATACTGCACTTTCATTTCATATTAGACTTGAAAGAAGAGGTTGATAACAAAAAAAAAAAAATAAAAGCAATTGCATGGACAATAAAGAAACATTTTTTTATTTCTAATGATCATATCTTGATAAGGCCAAAGATTTTTTTCTTATACTCTGTGGCTTTTTCTGAAAATCACAGCTTCTGGGTGAAGTGAGCTTGTGCTTTGGCTCACCGTCATTTTAAAACTAGATGTCCATCTTTGAAAAATAATCCAGCATCCAAAATCCTAGGTGTTGAATATCTACGTCAACTCCTGTTAAGGTACTATTCCGCCATTTCCAATTTCCTTTTTGCTGCGTCCAGCTCACAGCTGTTAAGGGAGTTAAGGGAGCCGGATAAATGTAAAGTATACTCTGGTAAGAGCTCTGCTTTTGAATTCTTAATTTAGTCCAAAAAAAAAGTTCCATTGTGTATGTAAGGAAAGAGAACAAAATTTTGCATCACTGACTCATCATTAAGGACTTGGAAAACTAGATTAAAACAGGTACTTTAAAACAGAGTTTATTTATCTATGAATTCAAATACAGCAATCTCTAGTCTGAAAAAGCATTCATCTGAATTTTTCTTGCCTTGAGCTATTCCTGCTATCAATATTAAATCCAGTGTAATAATAGATGAATAAAAGCACACTTTTTAATAAGTATCTTCAGAAGGAGAAAAATAAAAACAGTAGGAATAGTTAAACATGTGGAAAAGCCAAGGAACTGGCAACATATTTCTGTTTCAAAGGAAAACAAGAAAAAGTAATAGGGCAGACATAAAAGAAACATTCTGTTCACAATAAAAATGGAAAAGTTATATGAATCTATATAGATTAATTTATAGATGCATTTTAGATGAATGAGAACCTACCAGAACTTAATTTAAAAATCATGATGCCTTTTGGTAAATGGAGACACTATGTTTTGGAAAGTTAAATTGAAAATACTGGTTTACAATCTTTGTTACAAACATATAGTTGGCACTGAAAAAGAGAGCCTTCTCCAGGGGTTGGATCTCAAAGCCTTTTCCAGGTCTCAGAAGACTTTGGAGTGTTTTGATATGAGATCCAGACTGCCTCTGGAGACGCAGATCTAGACTGTAGAGGGGAAACTAGAAAAGACTATTTGTTGTCTTATTAAAAAGTGACAAATTTACACCCAAGAGGTATTTCGGGAATATTGAGGTTTTTATGAAACATGGTCTAGAACAAATGACAATCAGAATTATCTTAGATTTCTTCAGTGAATTCAAATCAGCATGTGAATGAAAGTATGTCTTTTTTTTTTAACATTCCACATGATTTAATTGGTTTCAGGATAGTGGAGTAGTATATTGAGTATGATAGAGCAGTATGGGTTGTCTTGATAGTACAAAGAGCTCCTCATATCTGGCAAGCAGTTCTTACTATAGCACAACAAATAATCCAAAAGTGAAGGGTGAATTGCTTCATTACTGTCACACTCAGGTAAGATTAATGGGAAATGCTGATAAAAATGCTTATTTAAAAAGGCAACTGAAAAAAAACCTGAAGAGAGGTTATTTTCAGTCAAGGAAACTTTAAGACAGAATGAAACATGCTAAAGCAGTGTTGCCCCACATTTTTCTCTCTGAAAAGTAAATGAAACTAAACAAACACAGAAATATCTTTCCAAGCCACATACTATTTTGTAGGTCAGTGAGAAGTCCTTACAGAAGTCCCCTTAAAGAGTGTCAAAAGTCTTTTTGTGTTCAGAGATAACCTGAAAATGGTGAAATGATGTTGCTGCAGGGCTACATACAGCCACAGTCACTGTCTGGATAGTGAGTAGTATGTGACAGGGATTTTTGCCTGGGAATAATTACCTTTTGCTCAAGTTTTATTTCACAGACTTAAAAAAGATAAAACTGTTAAACAGAGTCATGCTTTGAGCCAGGAAGTATTCCTGGGAAATGAAAATACAGTCCAGCTGGTTTGTGTCATCATTTGGAAAAGATTCAAATTGAAGGCATTTCTGACATAATGCTGTTGTAGGTGTAGAAGCAAGTTAGATACAGAAAAAAAAGTGTTTCATAGATAATGCATAAAATAATGTTAAATTCAAAAAAATTTATGCAACCTTTTTAAAGCGTAAAGTATCTTTTGACAGAACAGGAAACTTACTATTGCAAGGACATACAACCTTTCATTTCTACACTTTTGAGGTAAATAGAAGGGCTTTCTGACTTCTGTGTGGTACAGTAATCCTGTCTCCAGTGGCATTTTTTATGACATATATTCTCAGAGAGACATTCTGAGTGTGATTTATAAAACTGCTGCAGCTACTGTTGGTGAATGAGTGATTTGGAAGCATCACTCATTCCTTATTTTGAGTGTTGGAAATAATTGTGAGTGTTTCTCTCCAGATTCTTCCCCATACACCATTTCCATGAAGAGGGACCGGGGTGCATTCCTTACTACAAGTAGTGGGGATTAACCACTCCTTTCAATAAGGTCAGGATTACATTTTACATTTTTATGAAGAACTATATTCATAAATATGTGTAATGCAGTACAGTGCATGTGTCATAGTTTTAAAAAGATAGGAGATATACAAACCCCTTCATCTCTGATGCAGACTAATTGTAAGCTTAGTAGGTGGAGTGCTGATGAGATGATAGAGATGTTCAGGGAAGTTTCACTAAACAAAGTAAATTTCAGCTCTGCAATTGATACATTTATCTGATAAATCATCACTGCCAAAATGTGTCACTGGACAAGGAGTGGCAAAGAGTACACAGATTGGGATAGCTCTAATGTTGGGTAAGATGAAGGCAGTGTTTAATCCATCTTCAGCAGTTCTAGGGAGGCATTTATTGCCTTTGCTGACCTTATCACAGTGACTTAATCTAGCCATTTATTACTTTCCTGGGAAAGAACAGATATCCTCTCTGCTTAACCTGAACTTAGAATCATAGAATATTTTTGTCCAGAAGGGATTTCTTGCCTTGTCCAGTCATCGTTTAGATATCTACAAGGATGGAGATTTCACATCTTTGGTTAATATATTCCTCTGCTTAACCACTCTCAATTTTATTTTTTGTTTTTCCTTGTACCTGTCAGAATTTCCCCTACTACTACTTGAGGGTATTGCCTGTCATTCTATGTGCTATAGAGAAGCTGGAGGGAACCTTCTATAAGCCTGCATTTATGTAGCTGAAGACTAGTTACACTTTTAGTCTTCTCTTCTCCAGCCTGAAATAAGCCTCTTTCTTTACTGTCTCCTCATTTGTTAAACCACAGCACCCCAGCCATGTTAGAACCTTTCTGATGGACTTTTTCTGCTGTCTCAGACTCTTTTGTGCTGGGGAGGAGGAGGACACACAAGAGGATAGACTTAGCCTTGCAAACAGAGACTATAAAGGAATAATCACTTCCTTGAATTCTTGATGCGCTCTTGCTAATTGCAGCCACACCGTCACTACAGGGGAACACTGCAACCTCACCTAAATTCTTGTCTACCATCATCCCAGGCTATTTTCTGCAGGACTAATTTCCAGTCAGCCAGAGCCAAACATCTACTTCTAACTTATTTAGGACTGAACATTCTTTATCAGATAGAGGTAATAAAGCACATTAGTTAATTAAGAAATAAGATAACAAAAAAACATTATGTTTGTTTAAGTAAGTCAGCTCTAATTGAGATTCTGAAATACTACCTCATTCTTGTACTGAGACTTTATCAAATAATTTCCTGGGTAATAAAAGAGCAGAGAATTTTGCAAGAGCAAATCATATTTTTCTCCAGATTATATATATGAAAATTCTTTAATTTTAATTTCAGTGTCTTGACAGATCATGAAGATCAATGACAGTAGGAAGTTTCATTATAGAACAGTTATATTTTGTTAAGTAGATTTCATGAACACAGCTTATTTTTCATGAAAATAGAAATTGCACTATTTAAATGAAACCTTAAGAGTTTTAGTTTAGCAAATTTGTTAAGGCAGATTTCAGGAGCTGTAGATTGTCTTGTAAACCTTTGATTTGAACCAAGCCATGTGTTTGTAGTTTAGCTTGTAAAACCTCAATTTGTATCAAGCCAGTTGCTCAGCAGCAAGGCCGTGCCATCGGTTGGGTTGGTACAGCAACAAGTGTTTGGGAACCTGAATAATCTTCCACTCAAACAGCAACACCTTGGAACTGTGTCAGTGAGAAAAAGCTGCTTTTCTGCAGGACATGAGACCATGGTAATGGAAAACCAAACAACGTAATGTGCATATATGAAGGAAAGACACCTCCATTGATTAGATCCATGGTTTTGACTTGGAAAAATGTGTGAAAGTTGGAAATTTTGCTTGAGTTACTGAAACACCTAAAATTTTGACAAGGAACAGCAACAGTTTTGGTGCTAGAGCAAATTCACTAGAAATTCTTCCTAGTGGTATCGGGCCAATAAATTCATTCAAGCCCGTAGCTAATCTGTTCCAAATTGATGCCAGCATGGAAGCAGCTAATGCTAGCTTGCAGGTTCAAAAGCAGCCACAGCACGAGAAATGAAAAAGTTGTACTGTAACTGTGACAACTTATCTTCATTTTTCCATCCCTAAGTAAAAATCTATTTAAAAGCATGTTTTTCCTCCCCTCCAGAAATTCACGCTGCTTCTAGTGAAGGTGAATGAAGTTCAACTCAGTGAAAAACTACTTCTTAGTATGGAAAGTCATGTTCAAGTTGATTTAGAGATGTCAAAATAAGGGATATCTGAAAAATAGTTGTCCAAAAAAATTTTGTCTTCCCATGTACATAATGGGAATCAGACAAGATACAGACAAAAAAATATTACAAGGGGGAAAATTAATTTAAAAAAAAAATTCTTTGATGATTCTAACTAATAGATAAAATTATTTGCATAGCTTCTTCTTCTAAATTTCTTAAGGGATTTATTGCAAGATATACCTACAGATATTTATTTAAATATCTCTAGATATTAAAAATAAGTGACTGAAAACTGTAATTATACTCCTGGAAATTCGAGGCTTAAAGAAATGCTCTGAAACAGTATTTTCAAACCCACTCTTTAAAAACAAAACAAAACAAAACAAACACTTAAATTGAAGATAATTTTTGAGAAACAAGGGGAATATACTGTAGCAACACAGAGTTTGCACAAAGGAGAACAAACAGGAGTGACAAATGTGGAAGAAACAGCATTACTCTGTACAGCTGTGTTTGAAATAAAACTAAGTTTGCACTACTTTTACAAGTCATCACTAAATACAGATTTATGGTCACATACATTTCATATGAGCAAAGCAGAACTCTTGCCCACAAAACTAATTATTCAACCAAAACAAATTAAAAATCTGTGGTCCTACTTCTGCGTGCATTTGATGTAAAAGAGTTAAAAACCTGGCCATTTACCTAAATTTAAATTTTACAACAAAAAGTCAGTTGAATGACTTCTTGAGTTACAAAGGACTGCTGAAAAGACAACTTTATTTTATCCATTTACAAGTAGAACTAATTTTCACAGTGGATGTATTTAAGGATTCTTTTAGATAGCAGCATTTACATTATTTAATAAGAAACATGTCTTCATAACAGAAAGATATGCTATATCATTTTAGTGAGTTACTCACATACTTTCTCAGTGTCTGGTGAATATGTTCAGTGAATGTTTCATTACTAGCTTGAGAGGACCTTAGAGTTGCATGTTAATGTGAGCAGAAAGAAACCATCTTAGATTGTTTGTCCATCTTTTACTTGGTGCCAGGAGATTGCTGCTATTTTGAGATATCAGTCTTCAAGACAATTCAATAATCATATCAAACAGCAGGAGAAATGAAACGTGCAGAAAAGCTGAGGAGACTAAATCAAAGAAAAACTTGAAGCAAGATAAAAGATTGCTGTTAGGAGTTAGTTCTGAAAAGTAAAGATGGCACAATATCTGCTCAATATCAATCTGTGCACAAAAATATGCTCAGCGAAGAAGAGAGCAGGAACCAGTATTAGTATACATTTAACCATATAAATGTATTTAGGAAAGTCATAGTTGCAGTTGTTCAGTAACAGATACATCCATAAAGTCTGGAGAGAAATGGAGTGAGGTAATAGAATTTTTTGGTCATTTTGTTGAGCATTTTGCATACATTTGGTTTCCAAATATTGAAATGGAAATGCAGAATCAGGAGAGGATCCCATTAGCTGGCTTCTTCTGCTAGGATGATCAGTGACAAAGCTGTCTGCAGTATGAACTTTAACATCTTTAAATTTCAGAGTTGGTATTTCATTAAAATTATTTCACAGTTCACAGCTCTCAAAAGATAATTTTATAAGGGTAAAGAAGACTCACAAGCACTTCTACCCAACTCATCATGACAAAGGAGAATCATGAGTTTATACTTATATTTCTTTGAACAGTCGTGTCAGCTATGGCTGCAGTTCATTGCTTCATTTGCAACACTATGATTGTTTGTGGAGCTGTTTGATAGGCAAGGAACCGGGACAAGCTAAAAATAGCCTGTTTTCACTACTAGTTTAATTTTCAGCCATGAATTTCCCCTTCCAGTTGATCACAATATATTAATAAGACAGTGGGACAGAAGCAAGGATCAGGGCTGGAAGCAGCCTATTCTTTTATTGTAAGAAATGACTTAATATGCTGGTAACTATACTTGGAGGTTTGGCACAATTTGGCATCTGGAATGTACAAGACATGGAAATTCCTGTTTGAAACACAGCTTCAATTCTTCTGCTTGGGAATCTGGTTAAAATGTTTTCAGGCTGCTAATTTTCTCCATTGCTATTTTCCATCCCTTGAGATCTGTCTGTGCAACTTGATCACATTATTTACCCTCTCAGAACATGGCCAGGGAGAATTGTGGAGGAGATAATGACTGGGTTTATAGGGAACTGAAAAACAGAAATCCCATCCTGCAAAAAATTCCAAAATTAATTACTTTTACTTTTGTTCCACATCAAAACCTCCCCTAGCTCACCCAGAAGGAAAAGGGAATGGTACACTGAGGAGCTGTGTTAGACACTTGGCAAGCTAAGTTGATCTCTTGGAAGACTGAAAGTGTGAATAAACAATAATTTTCATTAAATACAGCAGCAAGTGACCTAGATATATTGATTAATATTGATAAAATATAAAATTCAGACTACATTTTGGGTCAGTACAGCGCAACATTTGTGTCATTTCTTAAAAGAAATTACACTGAAATACTTCTCCCACGATTTTTTTTTCTATATGAAACCTTATTGCTATTATTAATGAAGAGGAGAGACTATTAAGTAAAGAAATTAGCAGAGATCTTACAGAAGAGAAGTGAAATTCTCTCTTCTTGTTAGCCGATCAGTGTAGAGCAATAAATTAGGGATTTTTTTTTGATGCCTTTCCAAATGCCTAAATAAACTGTTCACACACAGGCTCTTCCATCTGCATTAGCTATCTAAAGCATCTCTAAGGTGTTCTTGAGTTTGAACTACTTTTCTTGTACATCTTTCAGAATTCTTCAGGAAGAACTGAAACCCCCGAAAGACAGCTTGAATTTTTACCTATCCTGATTTTATGTCTAGAAACCATAGGCAAGGCCAAGTGTGCGTGTGTTACTTCACATGGTGGAGCTGAACAGGATATGCTTTACCAGATCCAATTAAGTGACTGACAATGTCTTCATGGGGAAAAGTTCTTCTGTATATCCAGGCAGCACCTCTCTTGTTTCATATTGTGCCTGTGCTCTCTCATACTCCTCCTGCTCCATTGTGAAGAGCTGGTCTCTGTCTTCTTGGGATGGTATCTTGGGTATTATGTGTGAAAGTAAAGAACTTTTTTTTCTATTTGTGGTTAGTGTGAAAATATACTCTTAGAACAGGTTTAAATGCAATCACATTTCCTGTGATCCTTGATGACTGTGCACTTTTTGAAGAAGACTAGGAATACATAGCAAATAGTAATTCTGTTATTTCCAGAGGACCAAAATAGACTTGCCTGCTTTTAGATATATAGTGCTATTTGTTAATAACTTAAGACTTCAGACTAAACTCGCTTAAGTCAATTTTATTTTCAGTAAGTGATGTTGTTGTATCTTTGGTACTTCATCTTTGATGGGAGGTGATACAGGAAAATACAAGAAGTCTCACAAGAATGCTTCTATTGAACAAATGAACATTAAAATTAGATGTTTTATTGAGGCAGTGCTCCTAAAAATTACCAAAAAAATGAACGTCAAATGTTTCACAGTGTACAATTGAGAATTAGACACACCTCCATGCTGGAGAAAGTACAGCAAGGCAAGAACCGCAGAATCATCAAGGTTGAAATAGACCTTCGAGATCATTTAATCCAGCTGTCAACCCAGTACCACCATAATCACCCCAAAACCATATCCCCAAATGCCACTCACAGATGCCTGCTGAGATGGTGACACCACCACCGCCCTGGGCAATTTATTCCAGTGCCTGATGACTCTTCCAGTGATTTTCTTTTTTCTAATATGTAATCTGAATCTCCCCTGGACATTTTGAGGGCATTTCCTCTCATCCTTTCATTTGAGACATGGCAGAGGAGACTGACTGCCACCTCACTGCAATCTCCTTTCAGGTGATGGTAGAGAGTAATGAGGTCATTCCTGACCCTTTGCTTCTCCTGAATAAATAACTCCATTTCCCTGAGCTGTTGCTCATAAGAATTGTTTTCTAGACCATAAAGAAATTGTCATGATTTCAACCTTAGCTTTACCAGTGCTCCATCCATGTTTCCAAAGGTTAAAAATATGCTTTTTTTTTTTTCAAATATCCCACTTGTAATTTCATTCTGCAGATTGAAAATAGCAAGAAAGGTAATGTTGACATTAACTCAAGCTTCTTGGAACTCTGATCATATGATACAATTCAGCCAGTTTGTCTGTGTTCATGAGATGAGTTGAGAATATATCAGTGTGTGGATGTGTTGGACCAGACACACCCTCTGTGTGAACCATTTAATGCCCCTGAGATTGACAAGAGACTATCCACTGCAAGCACTGAATAAAATGTTCCTGTTAATTTAATTTAGTTAGAATAGCTCTGTAAAATAATATAAAACCCATTATCTCCAGTGGTGGGTGTCTGTGTGTTGGAACAAGGAAATTAGATGACCTTCATACCATACTGTTTAATTGAGTGTGGATAGAGAGATAAATTATATGCAAGAAACCAAGTTAGGATTGCTGTAGGCTTTGCTTCCCTGTAATTTTTTGTCTGTCACTGAAAATTGTGGGGATCAAAATGCTGCAATCAATCAGATCTGATTTTTGTTTTCTGAACAAGCAGCAGGTTAGCAATTTTATTAACAGTTGTAGACAGGTGAGTTAATCCTTTAGTTTTCCCTCTGATTTATAATTTGCATTTCTAAAAAGTTATTTACATTGTTCTGCATATTTTCATGACAAAATTAATGACCACTTGCTGTTAGCCTAATACCCAAATGTTGACATGCTGCTGCTGGATCTGGAAGCTGAAAACTCGTTTCTAATATGGTCAATGAAAAGATGGACAATTTTTAATTTAGAATGACAAGACACAAATCAAGGTGAATGATTTTTTTAAAATTTACAATGGAAGTGTATACATACAAGACTGAAGAGGAGGAAAATAAAATTTTATAATTGTGACTAAAAAAGGGGAATTATTTTAAAATATTTTAGCATGTTCCAGAGAAGGAAAGCCCTTTTAATTAAAACTCAGTACTTGCTGAGTTGAAAAGAAAACTGTGAGAAAACAAAACTCCAATACATAGCACACAGGAAATAAAGGCAAGAAATTCAAACTGACAACAATGAAGTGCAAATAAAGTTGACAGTTACAAAGAGGAATACATGAAAATTTTGGCCAGGAAGGTTAAGAATCAAGCATTTTTTAATATTTTAAAAACGCTAGAGTCCAACTCCAGTACAGGTTCAACAGAGTTGGCACCATCACAACTACATTTGCATAAAGCAGGAGCTTTACATAGGGCAGTTGGAACAGCTCTTTGTCCTGGTTCCAGCCAAGACAGGGTTTATTTTCAAATAAGGCCACAGAGGTTTAAGAATGGTACTCCCCAGTTCAGTGCTTCCACTGAGACTCTCCAAACCATGTGCCACACACCTGCACCCCACTCTCCCTTCCTCTCTCCCTGAAATGGGCTGGAGAGGGAATTGGAGGCACAAAGATCAGGGTTTGAGATGAGAACAATTTACTGGAAACAGCAATGAGATAAGAAAATGAACAGTAATGGCAACAATACTAATGACAGAGGGTACAAGAAAGAGGCAAATGTTTCTCACAGAAACCTCCATAATACCTGACCGTCCCCTCCACCACACTACGCAACCCGGAAGGGGGCTCTTCCCCTATCCTGGAAAGTAGCATGAAGTGGTACAGAATAACCTTTGTGTCCCAGACATTGCTCTCTTGGCTGCTGCAAAAATTAATTCTGTCATGGCCAGAATCAGGACATTCTTAAATGAATTTGAGAAAACAGGTGTAGGCAGAGCTGTACATTTGTGTACCCTTGAGAATTTTTCTTGTAATTCTTCTGACTACAAGAGCTTTCCCCATAACATGGGCTTAGGGATTTTAATATTGGTAGGAACAGATTGACTTGATATGTCAGAGGAATCAGGATCTATTTTATCCCTAGAGACCTTTTTGAAAGATAAAACTGAGTATTTCTGAAAACACAGGGTTGTAATAGTGCAATAGCATTGCAATGACAATTCCCAGTGCTATTAAAATTCTATTTAACCAGAACTTCTATCATCCCATTCATTTCTGAAGTAGACTCATTGTCTTCTGCAGCTTAACCAGATGCTGTCCTGTCATGAAATGGCTATGAGGTTTCTATTTCTTCTTTGGCCTTAAAATAAAATGCCTGTATTTACTGACTCTTTCCTTATGCCTATACACAACTTTAGGTTATAGCATGTGGTTTTTATGAGAGAATCCTTCCTGCAGTTCATGCTGTTTTCCAGCTAAAATTGGAAAAGCATAACTTTTTTTCTCTCTTAATTACTATTACTTATAAAACCTTACTACTATACATGTTGATGGTACCATATCTTTCTAAGATGTCTGCTATGAAATTCAGACAGGTTTCACACGGACATGTTTTATAAGGCTCAGGGAAAGCTGAATTCAAGATAGTGCTGATGCATCATTCAACACCCATACCACACTTGGAAAGCTCAAAGAACAGTCACAGACCCTGTCTCTTGCCTGTGCCAAAAAACTCCACACTTTTAAATGGAATTCAAATCCACCATTGGCAAGTGGAAGGATGAGCAAAAGCCATTATTCCATTTTTGATAGGTAGGTACATATTGCATAAGAGTGTTCATTTATAACTTAGTCTCATTCATAGTGTCATCCTCCCAAGTCCCATCATTAAGACATATTTGATGCCTTGTGAGTTTCTCCAAATGGAAAAAGAGAACAAAATGTTAGCAAAGGATTTGTTGTAGGGGAGCTTTTTATTATTACTAAAACTTAAAAACCTTGTTCAGCAAGGACTGAGTAGGCTCACTTTCCTTTCAAGCCTTTCTAAAATGCTTCTCACCCAAACTGACCTTCCAGTCATAGCTTGACATGATCTGAAACCTCCTTGGAGAGGAACACTACATACCACAGCAAATGTGTACCCTCTGCTTCCTCTCAGTGCCTTCTGACACCCGAAAAGGAACAAGATCCTCAGTCTGCAGGTAGAGACTGTCCAGATGTATCCAGCCGCCTCAGTGAAGGACTGTGACAAATGCCTGCCAGGTCCAAGTCTTGCTCCCTGTGCTTCTCCCAAAGAGAGCACATTAGAGGTAACAAATGTAGACTTCAAGGTCAGGTTGGACAGGCTTTGAGCAACCTGATCTAGTTGATGTCCTCACTCATTGCAGCAGGGTTGGACTAGATTACATCTAAGGGTCCTTTTCAACCCAAACCATTCTATGGTTCTATGATTCTGTAAGCCTTCCCAAAAGGCTTTGTGTTTTACTACTTGCTATGGGGTGGAGGATGGAACTTTTCTGTAGCTACAAACCCTTCCTACATATTCTTTTGCAAGACTTTGCTGCTTGTTGCAAACGTGCTGCTGCTGAAACAGAAACAAATCAAAACCAAAACTTGTGTTTACCTTCAGCCTCCTTACTAAAAGCTGCTTTTGCATGCATTGTTTGTTTAGGCAGATCTTATCCGAGGTCACAGCTCTTTCAGGCTCAGCTGTCTCCTTCCACAAGAAGCTGAACTGTATTTTCACAGAGGCCATGGCAGAGGCAGCCTTTGTCAGTGACTGCTTTCCTTGCAGCTCTGCCCACATCCTCCCTGTACCAAACACATCACATCAGTTCTCTGGGCTGGCTGGAGCAGACAGTCAGTCAAGTTTCTCTTTAGAAGATGGTGCTTCCTGTGAAGCAGACAGTTAAAATGTCTGAAACTGTACATACCTGGTTAGTTTTTCACCAGTGCATGAAATGACTTTGATGAAGGGGTTATTGATTTTATTTTCTCTCTGAAGAATAAAATGAGGACCAAGGAAGATTTTCATAGTCACACAGCTGAATTTAAAGGCAACCAAAGTGCTAGGTTTCACACAGTTTTGTACAACCTACCTTTTTAACAGTAGTCTTAAGAGGGATTAATTAAATGAAGTACTCATTTGAATTTCTGAAATGGATCAATGATACTATAAGCCAGAAGTTTAAATAAAAGGTTAAGAAATGAAAGAATTTGCATTTGAATTGTTTCTTACAGTTCAGTGGAGGAATTGTATTGACTTATGTATTTTGCATGTTTTTTAATGAACATCCTTCCAAATACTTTTAAATTTTCAGGCATGAATTGCTAATTATGGCTAAATCATTACTTTATGAAAGATCCAATTATTTTTCCCCATACAAAAGTAGGGGCAATTTACTAGGTGCAAGAAATTTAGCCCTATAGAGACTAAGAGGAAGGAAAAAAAGAAGAAATAAAACCACCCCATCTATTTTCATCTATCTGGCAAAGTATTATTATATCTGTGAATAAGTGTAGTGCTATCACCATGAGCATGAGGAGAGAGTCAGCCTCAAAAAACAAGGAATGGCAACTCAGCTTTTCCAATTTACACAAAAGACAATAAAGGAAACTTAATGTGAATGCATTTGTGTTTTCTTGAATTGAAATTAAATGAAGAAGTAATTTCAAAATGAAATTATGCTTCAATGTAACCAAATTTTTTTTTATAAAATTGCCTTTATGTAGTTATGGAAATGCAATAGAAGAGTACCTTGACAATTACTTTTGTGTGACTGTTGCCTTCTTTAATGATCGTTGTCCATTAGCATTTTCCAAGACAATGCCACAGCCTTTTATTATTTGAGTTAGGCATGGATCCAATGCACCTAAGCACATGAAGTGTTTCAGCACTGAATCTTGTCTCTTTCTTGCAGAGGCTTTGTAAACTAAATCCCTCTAGAGAGAGCAAATTAGGGATGCACATCAAGTTGTCAAAGGTAGTATAGATATACAAACTTTGCCTGTTTGTGGGGTAGTTTTAAAACCATATACACAGAGTTTTTGAACACATCTGAAGATAGATAGATAAGCCTGAAATGTCAAGGTGAGAGTCCCTAGACAGCGCACAAAACCAGAAGCACCAAATCTACCTTTCATAGCAGAAACAGAGTAAGCAAATGTCCTGTCATTAACTGTCACAAATGGTAGTGAAGACAAAAACTTAATGAAAATCAAAATAAGATAAGAGATACTGAAAAAACGTCAGAGTTACAATGGTAAGAAGTGGAGAGAAAAATACCAAAGATGTCTGAGGAGTCCACGGTTCTGTGCCCTACCATCTGTCACAAGGAATGATCCCACTGGGTCTGAATTAATGTTATTGAAGTAGTGTTACTCTATCCTGATGTTTCTATGAAAATGTTGAAAAATGCCCAAGCAGTTCGCCTTCTCACAGACCAGTTTTAATTCTGAGCCTTACAAGGGGTATTTATTACTCATATGCTTCACTCAGATGCCCCCTTTAGGCAAGCTGACTGGTAATTTACAGAGAGCATTTAGGCACAACACGACTCCCTGACAATGATGAAGCCATAGCCACCACTTAAGTACACATTTATAGACCCAAGACATTACAGCATTGCTTTAATTTTAAAATTAAGGGTCATTATATGAGGATGTAATAAGTGTCAATTAACCCTTCTTTAGTACCCACTGAAGTCAAAGAAAATGTTGGAAGTTCTGACTTATCTTCAGGTAAGACTGATTCCTTGGATGTTGTTTAAGCCAATCCTCCTAAGCTGTGCAAAGCACTGCCTACCACATTTTTAAAGGCTTATTATCATATGATGCACAGTATTGGAAATAAAAGCAAATGTATAAATGCAACTTTTTAAGCCTGATTTAAGCCTACATATCCGAGATCATCTCTTAAGTTTTTACTGACAGTGGCCTGAAAACAAACAAACAAACAAAAGAAAGTCTCTGAGCTACAAAGAAAAGTTCCTGAGCAACAAAATCTAAGAGGAGCAGAAGGAAACAGATATTGCAGGAATTGAATTATTTAGTTTAAATATTTTTTCCCTAGAAAGACCCATAAAAAACAGATATAGGATTTGTCAGGTTTTGTGAGGTTTTTTCCTTTTTTTAGTTGTGATATCACTGAAAACCGTGTGACACAGCATCCCATCTCCACTTTTCTGTGTTAGTCACTGACAGATCAGCCTCAAAACAGTTTTAAAAGCATGCCCACAAACATCAGAGACCTAATAATCTTCAAAAACTTTTAAAAGTGTTTTGCTACACCTCTTTTGGTGATCATCAATTCCAGAAAAGAAATATTTTTCATTTTACTTTCAGAAATTTTGTTTTTCTCATTCCAGTTAAGTCACTTGAGGAGTAAAAAAAAGAAATCAAACAATTTTGTTGAATTCTGTAGGATTTAAAGCTTTCTAACTACATTTTGCCAGTGATTTGGTCGTTTCTATGAAAGGCTCTTATTTTTTTTTTCTTTCTTTGAAATATCAGTCCCCGTATGAAAACTAGGACCTTGGCCAGCTGTCATACTTTTCATCATGTTAGGTAATGTGTCTTGGATAGTGCTCTCACTCCAAGTTCACTCCACAGATGCAAGTCAAAAGGTTTGTTTTACAGATTCCTGTTTTCTATCTGCATCACTGCCCCTCCTCAGAGTCCTTCTCTGTTTCTGCTCCAACTAATTTCTTGTTTTTCCACTTGAACTTGGTCATCTTCTTAACCCATTTAAATAGATAATTTTGTGTCATACTGGTCTGCAGTGCAATTTGGAGCTGAAGAGCTAATATTGTGAGGCACCAAATTACATACCTGAAAAAAAATTACTAAACTAAAATTCATGGTTTATGTAAATTCTCAACTGTAAAGAAAAAGGAAACTGGATAAGCAAGCAAACAACAGTTACAGATTACTACAGTAATGCAGTACTTTAATTTTCTAAATGCCTAATTGATTTAAATACCTCATTGGACAGCCTAAGTATTTACATTTTCACATTTTAGGGAATATTACTTATCAATATTGGCTTTAAGGTTTCACCAGAAAAATGAGAAATTTTGATAGATGCTTCAGGCTCTCTTCTATTTTCCAAAGTGTTCAGATGTGGTAATTTTCCTTCTGGTGACTTTTTAAAATTAGAAGTGAATTTGTAAATACTCAGGAGAGATTCATGGTGCATGCAGCTTTCAGGCCCCAGATTAGAACAGGCTACAAGGTCCTGTGATGAATTAAAAAGACTTTTAATAGCTCCATTTTGGCACTGCACAAATGTAATCCACAAAATCTATGCCCTTGCACTGAAAAACCCAACTGGGATACATTTCAAAGTCTGTGGATATTTTGGTGGATAACAGCAACTTTGACTAACCTCTCTTTATTTAATGGACATTTTAGATATCACGGCAATTATCTTGCTAAAAGTTCATAGATCAATTCAATATATTTGTAATCAATACAAAATTACAGACACAAAAAGGAAAATTTTAACAATTTATTTGGATGGAGGAGAACAACTTCTGCCAGATTTTTGCAATCTAATCTTGGTAGATTTTTTTTCTCTATCATTTGAAAAAAAATTATTTAAAAAATTTCCAAAAATATCTCAAGTAGAATGAAGTAAATGACAAATATGGACATTGTGTTTAAATGTGATCCAATCCTATCCAGCTGACCAGAGTCTGAAGAATCATTTGTGGTGTGAAACAAGTTACTCGGAAGACTACCTGAATTTACCAGCAATGGGTTAAAAAGACTAAGCAAAGTCATTGATGTGAATTGAAAGTATAGACAGTATTTTAGAGACTCTGGTTCTAACCTCCCCATTAAGCTAGAAATTTTGGTCCATCTCTTTCTAGTTTTCAGAAATTTAATGCTTCCTGGTGAGGTATTTGATGCTTTGTTTAAAGGGTTTTTCCTTTCTCAAGAAATCCTGCTGTTTTGTTATGGTATTTTTGTAAAAACCAAGAGCACATAATGCATAATACAGTTAATTTAATTTTCACTAATGATAGCTTTCCATATTAACCAGTACTCAGCCCTTTTATTTTATGCAGTCCTGCTGTGTTGTGAAATATGCTATGTATGTGTGTAAGAAATAGACCAATAAAACAGGAAATTGAATTTCCAGAAATATCCATAAAATTATTTCCATAATTATCTATTCCATAAATATTTTCCATAAAAATCCATAATTAGGATTTCAAATAAAACATATGCTGTGTTACAATGGCACTTATTTGATGGATATATGAGTAATTAAAGAGAAATTTCTAAAAAATACTTATTTTGGAAGTCTAGAATTGAAATAACAGCAGTGAAAGAAGATATTTTCTCTGGTTCAGAATGCAGTATTTGGGAGCAAGAGAGGCTTGGGTTCTTAACGTGTGTCTAACTAGCAGGCTTTCAGCTGCTTTTGAATAAAGTCTATTCTTGATTTTACTCTTGTTCTTGTGAAAAAAACAAAGAGTTTGAACATCACTTTTTTTCATTAAACCAGGATTCTACTTTTCTGAAAAGGCGATTTGAAAGTGGGTTTGGAAGCTATCTTCCAAACTGAAAAATATTTCCAAAATTTAATTTCAAATCATCAACGTAATAAAGACAGTAGATTCTATCAAACATACCTAAATCAAACCAAATTTTATCAAAAATCAATGTTTTTCTTTTCCTTCCTTCCTCCTCTCAAACTGTGTTGCAACTTCTTTTCAGCCTGAAATATTTCGTAAAATCATGGTAATGAATTGTTTGGGTTGAAAAGGACTTTAACAATCATCCAGTTCCAACTCCCCTGCTATAGGTAGTGATTCTACTAGACCAGGTTGCTTAAAGCCCCATCCAAACTGGCCTGGAACACTTCCAGGGCGGGGGTATCCACAACTTCTCTGAGCAATCTGTGCCAGTGTTTCACCACCCTCACAGTAAAGAATTTCTTTCTAACATCTCATCTAAATCTCTCCTCTTTGCAGTTAAAACCATTCCATCCTTGTGCTATTTCCATACTTTCTATTTGACTGCTGCTCTACAGTTTCCATTCTTTTCATCCTTTAACAGTGGCAAAGTAGGGAAAAAAAATTCCGTTTAAATGACATATTCTTCTGCTTTGAGTAAAGAAGAATACTTGACAAGCGGAGTGTTTTATGTATTTCCTCCCACAACTCTGAGATTTCAGGACAATCATATCAATCAGCTCTTTATCTTATCTCACCTCCAGCCCATTGCCTGATAGGATAATGCATAACAAAAGGCACCACTCACTGTTACTGAGCTATCACAGTCTGCACCTAGTGGGTTGAAGAGATCTCACCCTGATCCTTCACTTACTTTCACCTCAGTATGATTGTCACCTATCACTTTGGTCTGCAGGAGTCTGCAGATCGTCACATCCTCTTCCCTAACAGGCCCTTAACCCTGTCTGAAAAACAGCAGGAAAAGACTCACACATTTGAATCTTTCAGTTTCAGACCTGATACACTAACAGGAAGATTCCATTCCTTCCTTCAGTACTAATATCCCTTTACTTTTAAGAGAGACAGATAAAATTTTTACTAGTTGATTCTTGTTCTTATTCTGCACACATATATGTGATAGGCGATATCCTTCAGCAACACAGAAATGGCAACAATCCTCTCTGTTCCATCCCTGAGGAAATATCCTTGTAGTGAGACAAGAAGCAGGAACGTATGCTTCTACCTTGCGTCCCTAGCTGATGGCTCAGCAGCTTCATTTCCTTCACCTTCACCAGTGGCCAATCTAATTGTGCAGGCATTGAAATGGTGCAGTGAGATGTGGAATCACAAATCATTCAGGTGACCTGTAGTTTACCCAGTGCAGCAGGGTCAGCTGGGTGCTCAGCCACACTTTTCTCAGAGCCCTTAGAAAAAGTCAGAAAATTGTCTCTGAGCAAATCATATGCAAATCAGCTGGAGTGTCAAGCTGCACTGTGGCAATTAACAGGTCATTCTAATTACCCATGTATTCAGTTTATCTGCTATTTTCAATTTCCTTTTAAAGGGCAGAAAAGAACAACTTTACAGATGATTGTGTTGCCATCTACCTAAATGTATTTCAGCATCAAGCTTAAATTAAAAATGCACTGAAAGTGAGAGGGAGTGACTTAACTTTCTCCCTGAATCCAAACAAACCCCAGGAACCTCCATCCACCTTCTATCTCACCCTGAGGAGTCTCTGATTCCATAAAAATAAGCTGGAAGTGGGGATGGGGGTCTGCCTCCTAAGTTCAGCAGATACCTCTCTGCTATATGTGCAGAGTTACCAACCAATAACATTGCTCAACAAGTAACTAGCATATTTAAACAAGTTGGAGAGCCACAAAGGGATCTTTTCCAGAAGGGTTCTGTCTAGAATAGCCTGCCTCAAGCTGTAACATATTGGAGCACTAATCCAAAAAATGTCTTTGTGTCCTCTTCTTGATTACTGTTACACCTCCCAGATTCCCAGCACACACAAGGACAAAGTGGTTACATGATGAATTGTTTCTCTAAATACACATTACTACTCTTTCTCCGGCTGTGCAACTTTGAAGAAAGAAATTGAACATTCTTCGTAACCTTTGGGTTTAGGGATCCACCTGTGGCACTGAGCATCCTGGCCTGGCTTGGAACTGGGGGCTGGACTGTTGTTTCCAGAGCTGCCTCCCAACCTCAGCCATTTGGGACTTCAAAGTAGAGAAGACCTATATTCATGCTTCTAGTTTGAGGATTATCTCCATGTTTGGCAGTAGGATGACATGGTTTTAACTTCTACATCAAGACCCACCTGCCATGCCATGGTATCAGAAAAAATAAGGAGGCTTTTTCATAAATACACCTCCAGATCACCAAGCTTTTTAGGATCAATGTTAAAGTGAAGCAAAATTTTTCTTCTTTTCTGTAGCAATCTCACCTGTCTTGTCTTCATAGTGTTAGCATGAAAATAGGTACCTTTCGTCTAACCATTTGTGTTTGGCTCTCTAAATGACTTCCTCTTATTTAGCCTACAATAAATGTATTACTTGAATTTTATTTCAAACACATCCACTTTTTCAAGATGCCAATCAATTAGTTTAATAGTAATTTGCCACACCAAGCAGATGATAAATTTAGTGTGGGCTACACCAGGCTCTGTATTCATGGCTCATTTTCCACCAAAAGTGGGTCTCAGTGTGAATGGAAGATTTTCTCCTGTGTATCCCTTTAAAAGGACACAGTAAACATTAGCTCGTGTTTTTGGGGGTAGAGAGAGAGAGGGAACAAAGAGAATTTTCTAACCCTTATTCTGAAGATGACAAATGAGAATAAAGGCAGCATTTCAGTATATTCATTAAAACATTTTTCTAACACAAGGGCTAACATTATGAAACTGATGAAATACAATTCAGCTATTTCCTTACTATGTCCACAAGCCTTGGCATTTGGTTACATATATTTTTCTTCTTTATTGCCATTTTCTATTTCCTCCTTTACTCCTTGCTACTTGTATTTCCAAGTGTCATGTCTTCTCCTTGTGCACATGTGTACACATAGTGGGAAGGAAAAAACTTCCCAAAGAATTTAGAACTTTTCCATTTTCCGTGACAGATATCATAAGTAAAATGGAAATTTTGAGGTCAGCAGTTCAGTTTGCTGCATCCCTCATATTTGCTTCTATATTGTTGCCACAAAAGAGCTTTGGGAAAACTTCCTTCTCTGTTGGTCAATTCCTTCACACAATTAAGGTTTCTTCAGAGTTAGTGACCTTCCTTCTCTACCTTCTGGTCACCCCAAGAAAGCTTCTGTGGTCCAACAAGAAGAAAGAATTGCTGATATGTTTTATTCATTTTATTATATTCTTATTATTTATTCATATCTATTTTAGTCTACTAAACTTATTTTTTTTTCCTAGGATTAGTCTCAAAGAAAAAAATACCTTAAAAAAAAGGCAGTCCTTTAAAGGTTCTTGGGGTGTGGCAAATTCTTATACTTTACAGCATATTTTCTTCAGACAAAACAAAGTTTACAACTTTTAACTAAGTTAATTACATCTTTAAGATATGTACCTCTAAAAGTGACCTGGCATCTAACTTATTCTAACTTTATTATCTAACCTGGTTTAAGATTTGAGAAATGTTCATCCTATGTCCAATTTCATTCCTTAATGGATTTTGTTTATCGGTAGCATGGGAAACATATATTGTCTCAAATGATCAGTGTGGGCAACATTTCCAAGTACACCTACACCTGCCCTTTAATGAGATATAATTACCTCCTGTTTATTTAGACTGTCAATATATATGCATAGTCTTTCTTATTGAGTCATTTATATTCATGGTGGTGCAGTTTCTTCTTTCTAGAATGTACCACTTGATGCATTCATTGATTTCCCCTAAATGATTTGATTAGTAAATCACTTATTTCCTCACTTCAGCCTTTCTTAATTTTCTGTCTCCCCCTGATAAGTGTTTAATTATAGCTAATATTTCCGTTTCCTTGCTACCCATTAAATTGTCATCTTCATTTCCTCTTTCTTATTCCATGTTCATTTGCTCCCCTAATTTAAATTTTTGACCCCTTTACGCTATGATGTCTGTTTTAGTCCTTGAACTTCCCGCTTCTCCCCTCCAGGAAAAGCTTCATCCTACTGAATACCTGTTGTGCTTTTTTAGGATCCTGCTACCTTTTTTCACCATGGTAGCTACTAAATTTAAGGGAAATAAAATTATTCTTCCCCTAATTCTGAATGTGCATTACCTGTTCAACATAGAAACCTTTTCCTGGAGCATAAAAATTAGTGCCAGAATCTACAAATGTAAACCAAGACTGCTGTCTGTATCTCTTCTGGGCATCGCAAGTCTAAAAGAGCTAGAAGCTGTCTACAAACATACAATAAATCCTTGTGCTGCATCATCCTCTTGTTAAAGGGTAGAAATGAGCCAAGACACAGACATCTTGTTTATCTTGTTTATCTCAACATGAAAAGAGTCCTAGTTTATCCTCTTTACAGCTCAGCCATTCCACTTTCAACATCCCAACTATTCACTGACTTTGGCTGCAGCAAGCTCCT
>VXBB01002367.1:783425-799014 GCA_013399915.1 Illadopsis cleaveri
TGTAGGTTTCCCTTGCAGCCTCTGACTGCTGGTTATTTCCTGCTGAACTTGGACTGTATATATTGGTCTGAAGACTCTGACCGCAGGCTTTTACCTAGCTGGACTGTGACTGCAGGTTCCAGCACCAGGCTCTGCTGCAGACCCAGACAGATCTCACAGCAGTGATTCCTTCTCCCCAGAATCCTTCTTCTTCATGATTCTCTCATCCCCTATTCCTCAAGATTCCTCCACTGTCATGATTCCCCCTTCACCAGCTCACCCACTCCCTTCTATCACACTTATCTTTATTGAATATAGCTGTGACTCATCAGGGGTGAAGCTGTATTGGGTAATGAAAACAGATGTCACTTATCAGGGGCAAGGTCACCTGTATTCTCTTCTAGACTCTTGAATTTCTAGTGGCTTCTCCCATCATCAGGGAGTCACTGTAGAATCTCTTCACATGAAAGTATTACCACCACAGAGAAGCTGTATTACAAATACAGGATATTTTAGCTCCTCTAAACAAGAACTTGCCCCTGTTCTTCCTTGAGAACCTTAGAAGTTTTATTAAGTAGTTATCTACATGCTTTAGTGTTTGCAAAGAACACAGGATAAGTGAATATTAATAATTCATTTTCACATCTAGAATTAGGCAATAAAGTTAAATGTTTAATGAATAGGTTCACAGACATAAAACAAGCTGCAAGCTTTCATTGGTATCAGTGTCAGATCTCTCCCTTCTTGTCATCTAGCAGTTATCTCCCTTGTGATCTAACCACAAGCTCCGCTGTGTGTCTTCTCTTACATAAACCTTAAGTCTGACACACTGGAAGGGTTCAGCAACCTGAGTATACAGGTAAATTCTAAACCTAAGTCTCTGCTTGCATTTTTTTTTCAGACTTGTCCCTTTTCATAGGATTAAGATTTCTGAGAGCAGAAATCAGTCAAGACTTTGAATTTAGCTTTTTTCCTCGGGAAAACTTCCTCACACACCCATAAATTAAGAAAACATTACTGTCTAAGTGAAGCCATCTCTTACCAGATATAAGCAGTTCTTCAGTTTTCTGAGAACAAAATGTTCTTTCCCTCCTAGCAGAGAGAGAATGAGATCTCAGAATAAAAGCGGGAGATTATCCACCGACTTATTTATAAATTGTAAGTCTGTTACATGCATATATATATATATGTGTGTGTTTATATATATATATATGTATGAGATTATGTGTGTACTTTTTAATTGAGCTATGGTCAGTAGTAATAAGGTGCATTTTTTTGATTACTGAATTCCTGACCCTAGTTTAAAGGCTACTATGGCAGATATCTCACATTTTCCTACAAACCAATATCTGTTCTGTTTCACTTCATTGTCTGTGGCCGGAGGAGCAACACTTATTATCCTCTCATTGGACAATGGGTTGCTGCTAAAGGAGAGCTTCTCTAACCACCTTCCTTGCTAGTTAAACCACAGAATATTTGATATGGAAGGGACCTGCAAGGGTCATCATGTCCTACTCCTAAATGATAGGCCCATACAGGGATGAAACCCATGATCCTGTGCTCTAACCATCTGAGTTAATCTCATGGTGCATTTACTCATACCTGCCTGTTTCCATTTCCAGGGCCCAAAACCTCTATTGTGTACTTAGAAATTTGCCTTTTTTCTGGTACCAAACACAAGTCATTCATAAGCAGTAAGAAAGGAAAATATTTCTCAGCCTTCTCTTAGAGAATCAGCCACTGTAAATATTGGTGGTGCCAAGAACTCCTGTCAACCAGAGATGAGTGAAATGATTTGTATGTAAAATAACTGGTAGCTATAACCCGTGACAACAGAACAATTTTCTGCTACTCTGGCTGTCATTCCAAATGGGGATTTCATTTATTACCTATCTTCTTTATTTTGTAACTTTCCAATTGCAATAAGAAAACTGAAAGTAATTACAAGCCATTAACATTTACTTTACTTGAGTCTAAAAGTTTGGTCACACTTGCCAGTTTAATCTGCATATAAACTGATGGCATGGCAGAATTGGCCCTTGGAAAAAAGCATATGGTAAAGTTAATCACTGTGAAATCATCAAGGCTTTGCAAATCATTGGAAAGGCATCTAAGCAAGAGTCTCAGCAACATTAAATCTTAGCAGCTACGTGTTAGATACCAAAGTCATGTCCCAATATTTTATATCACCTTAAGCTAAAAATCATCTGTCACTGATATTGCAAAAAAGTTATGCTGTACTATTCTGTATTATTCTGTATTATTCTGTGTTTGAATTACTGTCGAGTCCTTTTATTTGTTATGAATAATAAATCAGCTTATAGGGAGTTGTCTCTGAATATTTATTCACAAATAAGTATTTATCTTTATTTATAAAATGCTTCCTATGAAATTATTACTTACTGAATTTCTTAGGGTATTTCTGTAGTGATTAATTTTTCTTTTGATAATTATGGTAAAGATAAAGTATGTATGTAAGGCCTCTTGCACTGCATATGAACACAAACATGTCTATGTAGATACTGGACTGAACTGGTTCTTCTGAATATTCTGCAAAAACACTCATAAAAACTTTTGCCAGGTCTATACTAATAACAATGTCATGTGAAACATTCTCCTAAGAAGCATTTTCTTAGAGTAGTAGCAGATTTCATATCCCAACCTCTTGTTGTTTTTATCACCATCTAAAAGAGGAATGTTGGATGCTTCCAATTTAAGCATTAATCATAAGAGCAGAAGGTGCAGGTATTAACAGTCTATTTTTTAAGGGAGGGTGAATTGTATTTTGCATCTTCTTAAAGACTGAACAACACATGATTGAACAACTCAGATTCCAGGCCTACAAATTCAGCTTTTTCATAATCCTTCTCAAGTTTCACTGCATCACCTGACAGAGGTGATATGAAATCCATGCACAATATACGTTTTCTCACTTCTCACAAATCAGATGATTACAGTTTGAAAACACAGCTACAGAGTTAACTTTCTTTTTAAGGAGTTCTCTGCTGGCTACTGGAATTGGAATTAAATAAAGGGAAAAAAAATAGTGCAGGTAGATTTTGACCATTTAGTAAACAACATCCAAAAGCCAAAAAATTGTGTTGGCTAGTAACCAGGAAATTTCCTTTCCCAGTGATGGGTCTAGAGGTAATGGACACAAACTCAGGAGGTTGCTTCTTAACAACAAAAACCACTTTTTGACCATGAGGATGACCAAGGGGAGTCACAGGTTGTTCAGGGAAGTTTTGGAGATTTCATCCCTGGAGAGAATCAAAAGCCAACTGGATACAGTCCTGATTCTAAATCACCTTGCTTGAGTCAGAGATTGAACCAAATGCTCTCTAGAGGTCCCTCCCAACCTCAACCATTCTGTGATTGTGGGAACCATTAAAGAATTAAATACAATTTTTCCTAGCCTGTGGTCATACTCTCATTTCTCAACTCTGCATGAAATGTTTCAGTCTAGATTTCTCCTGAAAGTTCTAAACTCTCATTGTTTTTCTTTTCTAAAGGCAACTGGTCACACAACCAGAATTATATTTTGAAAGTTACATGTTTCCCTACACCTGCAACTCAGAATACAAAACCTTCAAGCAGAAAGGAAGCTACTGACCAAATCAACAGTCTGGCTAACAAGATTTTTAGAAAAAATAATTATTTACATATTCTGAAAAGTCATTATTCAGCTCACTATGTCAGAAAAAGTTCCTAGAACACATTTCAGTTCCTTGTCCAGTTCAGTCTAATAACTGAAAATTGCTTCCATTAGTCAGTGAACTTTTATACAGTTTGATAGACTTTACTGTTAAGCATTTTTTCTATCATTCAACCTAGATTGCCCTTTGCTCCATTTCTTTCCATCAATTTTAATTATAAACCTTTATAGCCACCAACAGCTTTTCTTCCTTCCTGATGCACACAGTCATTTAATAACTATATAATGATTTGGGATCATTTGCATAATGCTCAGCAAGATTTTGCTCTATCAGAAATCCCACTGACTTCAACAGGTTGTAATTATTGAACGAAATCGTCCATCATGACATTCACTCTTAATACCAAAACATTCAGGAACTGCATTTAAATCGTGGGAATTAATTCCGAGTGCCTCATTTTGGGATCAAATCTGTAGGAGTTTTATCTTGTAGTTGAATGAAAGTGTACCAAGCAGGGAAGATGAGGAGAATAAGGTGGACACCTTGCAGAAGAGAGAGCTGCAATGCCACATTTATCAGCTTCTAAGTAAACAGCATGATGTTTGGAAGTCCTTGATAAGCTGCTGCTGCATACAGCAGTTCTCCATCTCGGAGTCATGAAGTAGATTTAAGTTTTATACCAAGTGCTGCTGCTGATACCTGGCCTGGAAATCATGGTTGCTATCTGTTGCTGTGCGTGCTTTTCCGGTCAGCCCGCGTTCGGCTGGCCAGCCCGATTAGCCCCGACACACTTCAACAGGATCAAAGTGTGGGCTTCTGGTTCTGCAGGACCCTTGGCTTTCACTGCTAGGACCGTGGTTCGAATGAAAGAGGGGACTCTCAGAGGTAAGGAACAAAGGTTTATTGGGGAGCANTACTTTTGAGTTGATATGCCTAATTGAAGTTTAAAACTATTGTATGAAGTGTTATAAAAGACAATAATTACCATTTTATTTGTTGAAATATTCACATTAAGAACAGTAAAGGAAATCCCTCAAACATCACAGAACGTTTAATCGCTTAAAAAGAAAAAAAAGACAAAAATCATTTTTCAAAAAGGCGTTCTTCATATCCTAAAGATAGAATTATGAGAAACTATAGTAGGATTTGCCATGCACAGAAAGAAAGCGGAAATTTAACAACACATTTAAAAAGCATCTCTAAAAGGCAACTCAATAAATTTTTTTTTGTCTGTTTCCTGAGAAAAGACTCACAGGGTAATAAATCTCATCTGTCTAAGGAGCAGTGAGCCTACAGGCTGAAATTAACTACAAGATGATATGAACTATTTTACGCTGTAAAAATGGCACTTCTATCTAATAAGAGAGTATTGAGAAATTTATAAAATCAAAACTTCATAATTAGTACCCTTAATGAGTGCTGAGATTTTTTTTTTCTGAGCTGTAGCCAAAGTCAAATTGAATTTCCAGACAAACCATTTGTAGCAAGTCAGTATTTAAGGAATAACCATGCTACCAAGGCACCAGAGCAAAATGGAGGTAATTATCCTTCACAAGTAGGGGTCCCAATAATGCTTACTCATTATTCAAGGAAGCGAGCAATTAGATGTGAATGACCTGAAATATGTACACACAACACAGTTTTCCACTTCAGAGACTCTCCTCTGATGAAGAAATCCCATCCATCTAGTAGATTTTAGGGAAGGAAACCTAAGAATTGTTTACCTGCCTTTAGAAACCAGAGAAGCTGGAGGCCTTATGACTTGCTAAGAGAATTCTAGTCTAGATGAAGTTTTACAGAAATACTGCAAATACTGCAAAAAATAAAGAGATTTCTCTAACTTTTCTACAAAATCCAGTCCTGAAATTCAGTTCTCACACTGACAGCAGTTGTAATAGATGTCATCTCACTACCTCTTAAAAAAAAAGAAAAAAAGCCAAGTGATCAATGTTTGGGGTCAACTGTATTCAAAAGCTTGATCCACATTTCAAGATTGTGATCAATATGGAATCATTTTTGTGTGCCACAGCTGCAAGAGGCATTTGACAACTTCACAACAGTCTTAGAAGAAAAAAAAATATTGGATATGCAACTAATAGTCCAATGGTCAGAAAAGAGGTGTCTGAAGTAAAAATATAGATCTGATTTTAGCCTGTAAGCCAGAGTTTGGTTGTCACATAGTCAGAGACAGCTTGGCTCAAACAGTCCTTTCAAAACTTCAAATCATGTATATTTTTTTATCCTATTACATTCTTACTTTCACATCTCATTTTACTTTCATCAACCAACCTCCTCTTCTCTAATCAAGCTTCTTAATTCCTCTGGAAATCAATGTCTAGCAGAATGGTTTTGCATTTTTAAACAGACACATGGAAAAATGTTAAATCTTCCTTCTGGCACTTTATTGAACAAATATTAAAGGATATCACAGCTTTCCTCATGCCATTTCTACTTTTGTCAGTAAAAGCAAGCTGTGCTAGACTGACAAATTATAGATAGTGCCTTTATAAGTGATCTACTGTAGCAAGCATAAAAATGCAATTAGAATAAAATATTTGAACACATTCCTTCATCTAAGAATGACAAACTGCAATATCTCTCCATCTGTCCTGTAGACATCTATATCTCCCACACAGTTGTATCTGAGAATTATTTCCTTCAAGATTAATCTGACTACACTACACATTGCTTAAACTCAAACCTTTAAACTTGATTCTGTGCTTCAAAGCATAAAATAAGTGTCGTCCTTCAGATATTAAAGGTTGCATTCAGATATTGAGAGGGAAGTTCATCTATGAACAGATGAGTCTTCCTGTTACAATTTCTGAATATTTGTTTTCCATCAAGCAGATGTCTTAAACACCTCTCAGTTTTCTGAGAGGTTACAGCATTATGCCACTTTTCACAAGCAATTTATTTTATTCTGTCAATATTTACCTGTGACACCATTCAAGCTTTCCAGTATTTACTCAAGATCTAAACTTTTCTGGGAACAGAGACAGAATGCTTACAAGCTCAAAATCTTTGACATAGTTTACTAATCAAAATAAACATATGGTAAAAAATGAAAGAGTAATATTAACCTTTGATGTCAAAATGAGCGCAAGACTTCTCTCATTTAAGCTTCTTTCAAAGAGTTATGTGCATTTTCAGAGTTCCCAAAAGGTGTAGTGACTTAATAGTAATAACAGGACCCAACTGGAAAACCGTGTCGTTCTTTCCAATAGAAAATGTTTGTTTTATTTGTTTTCTGGAGGAGAATACATATTTTAAATGAAAGATGGATTTCCTAAAAAGAAAGATAATAAAATGTGGAAGAAATGTAAAATTTGTAGGAAACCAGCAAAAGTATGGATTGGTAGTGGCTGGTAACTAAAGGTGAATTATTTAGTGGGATGAAGGAGAACACTGGAAAGAAAAATGTTTGCCTGTAGAGACTTCCCTACCAGAATTCCTGAAGGGTGGGAATTGGGATGGATCTGACTATTTTCATCTGTATTTTTTTGTACAAGGCATTCACCATGTTATTTTGATGTCAGTGTTATTTGCTGATAAACCTATGCTGAGAGCACTGTCAATACAGATGGAAATATTCTGCAGGAAACATTAAGGGCACTCGATACTTAATTACAGTTTTGTTACTGCTATAAATAACCATAAGTTTGAGGTAACTGAGAATGACCTGTATATGGCAGGCAATTTCCAACCACAAATCAGTATTATGATCAACCTGTGAAAAAAGACAGATGTTATTTCAAGTTACTTCCAAAGAGTCAGAGACTCATGAAGTTCAACATGTCATGTGCATTCAAATTACTATATACAATGAGATCATATAAATCCAAATTATTGATTTAATTGAAATATTAAAATACAATGAGACCTATTAAAAGCCACAAAAACTCTTATAATTTTTTATGGCCAAATGATGAGAAATGAAAACTGCCAAATGTAGAGTGAGGAGCTAATATATTTAAGATACTATTTCAAATATATACTCCCAGAAAAATTTTGGAAACACTTCTGAGGAAAAACGTCCATTTACAGTTCAGGCCACCATTGAGGAGGATTAAGCTGAAAAAGTAAAAAGAATCACAAGTAAAGCAAAGCTGGATTTTTCTGGGGGATTTTTTTATTTATTGGCAGGGGTGGGAGGGTTGTTGTTTGAAATCAGAGACTGCAGCAAAAATAAAGTGCATGGTTTTAGTAGGCAGCTAAGAAACCATTTCCTAAGATCAATTACTATACAGAACATTACATGTTAGGATTTTATTGTTGTCCACACTATTGCAAAATTACATTCCCTTGAATGTATTAACTTATTTGGAGTTATATGAGAAAACAAAACTAAGGTATTGCATGTTTTCTGAACAATGGTATGTTATAGAAATTTGTTGTCTTTCAGAAACATTTCATCAGAAATTCTTTTAATATTCAATAACATCAGGTGGGAAACAAAATCTTTGAGGCAGGAATGGATTTGGGCCCAGACCTACACTACAAAAATCAAGAAACTGGATTTCACTGTGTAGTGGCTTCACTGAGCCATTGTAATACAAAGTTTACCAGATATCATCAATTCCAACACAGGCTCTCTATTCCCACCATTTTAAAATAAGAAAAGGAAACTCATTAAATCAAAATCATTTTGATTTTAAGCATTTGATTCATCTCTTTCAGAAGAATACCATGTGGAACAATTTTTGCAACAAATTTGAACTTGGCAATTTGCCCACTTCTGACATAAAGTCCCAGAATAGGTGGGAAGCATCTCAGATATCAAAGAAGATATGAGACAATACTTAGTCCAGTTGTTACACACTAACCTAGTTTATATTCTTGGGCTCGTTTCCTTCTCTACTCTCATTTCACCATGATCACTTTAAAATCTCTGCCTCTCTGATAAACATTAAGCACTAGTTCAGTCAAATCCGCCATTTTACATTGCTTCTCTGTAGTGCTTGAATTCCCAAGTTTATCTCAGTTTAAATGTGGTCCTGACTGTGTATTGAAGGTAAAGAAAAAGTGTTAATGAAATTTAGTGGCAGACCTTACCTTTGAAGACATTTTTCTGACACTACAAATAGTTCTAAATACACCTGCTTACAAATTGTTTATTGTTTTCTCTAATACTCCTATGTAATTTTTCAGATAATTTGAGTTAATGATTTCTTTTCAAGGAAGCTGAACCTATATTCAACATATGAGACTGAACAAATTTGTCCTTTTCTTGCCTTTCACTTTTCTTCTTTTTTATGTGTCTAGGAACAATCTTTTCAAAATATTTTCTTTTACCATAATCTGATCAGCAGAAACCAAGGCAGTGAGTAAAGTTTACAATTTTTAGATGAGCTGAATCCACTTCAAACTAGTTTTTCAGCTGTATGAAACTAGGAGGGATGTTCAGATCTTACCATGCAGTATCTCACTGTAACCAAAGCAGCATTGAAATGTAATTTTGTCATCTTGTGGTCATCCACAAAGAAGAATAAAGGATCTTTAATCACCATTATGGACAACATCTCACTGGAGAGGGTAGAGAAGAAAGGAGATTTTTATGTTGAGTTGGAGCAGACAGTGTAAGACCTTGGGACAAGGGAGTGAGGTCTCAAAATTTGATGAGAAAAAGGAAGATTTCAAAGAATCTAGAAAGCTTTACTAGTTTATGCTCAAGCAATAGCAAAGTATCAGAGATATATTTACTCTCTTAGATGTAATCTGCTTTAGATTATTGCCACTGGCTGTTTAGTCCAAGATTATTCCAGGACCAGATACCTCAACAGAAAGTGCAACACAGTACCACAGGGCCACAGTATAATCTAGCTGCCTTTAAATGAGTTAGCAATTTCTTTATATTTCTTTTAAGATTTTTATTTTCTGCACTAATGAATTCAGGAGAAAGAAATTCCTTTTAGCAGCTAAAAACCCACTATATTTCCAGTGTCGCTTATGTCCTTTTTACATCCTGCTATTGCTTTCTGAAAACAAATATAATTGTTGTGCTTTAGTTTTTAAATTTAAATTGATTCACTGCCATAGTGCCATTTCCCACTACCACCAGGATGCTTTGACTAAGGACATTGAAAAGGAAAACAGCTGACAGCAGGAGACACCCGCAGTTCTGAACATTTTTAACATGCCCATTAAAATAATTTGGAGAAATAGTATGTAAGAAGACGCTGTTGTGAAAAGCTGTGATCTTCTGAAAGGAATGGCTGTTGTGTGGACACCGTCTCACTCTCTCTGATGGGAAGGTTAAGGAGATAGAGAATTCTGAAAAGAAAAAATCCTTCAAGAAAAATCAACAATAAGATGGTTAAATAATATATTTGGTGATTATAACTACTAGCATCAAGAAGCCTTGCTTTTTGTTGATGGCACATGGCAAAGAGTACTGAAAGGTGATAAATAGAGTAGTTTTCTGAGATCTACTCAATATCTTTTGCTTCCTTTCTGCAGCTATATACCTCTGCTTAAGAGGTAGAATTGTCCCTTCAAATAAGAAATAACATGTAGTTGAGGGTTAAGATAGAAGAATGCACACGTATTTACTTTAATATGGAATGGAAAATGAGTAGCAAAGTGAATCAGTGCAGGGTAACACACAGGCAAACCTGGAAATTTTATTTATAATGCACAGACTGTGACCTGGTTCATTGTATACTGAGTACATTGCACTTTCAGAAAATATTTATTCCTTCACAGAATCACTACAATTTCTTTTTTTCTTCTGTAGAAGTTGTTAAATTGGCACAGCTGAAATAAATCATATATATGTTAATAACAGCTGTGAGCAACAATAAAGATATCTTCAAAATATTTCTTCTGATATTGTCAGAAAATGCTTTGGATAAACAAACAAAAGAGAAAAATAAGGTTACTTGAGTTTGTGATTTTCTGTGTCTGAAGCCATCTCTACTTCTGGACATAATACAGACAGAATGAGAGTCTCCTTGTTTTACTTAGGTGACAGATTATTACAGTAACAAATGTAAAAACTGACTGAAAATGTCTGAAGATGGCATAGGCTGATTGAACTGTAGCACAGGCACTTATTTCCCTGTTTGTAACAAAGTACATTAAAAGTCAATGAAGGAGAGAAAAGGTGAAGAGCATTGTCCAAAGTGTTGAAATACATCACATCTTCTACAAAAAAATTGTCTATTCTTCTGCATTTCCATTTCTCATGACTATACATGTCCTTATCTGTTTCCTTATCTGTATGCAGTCACGAAGTTCAAAGGCTTCCTTTATGCTGAGTCTCTTTTTTAACCAGTTCTGCTCACACTCCTAGGAGAAGCTCTCAAAACCTTATTTTATAAAGATTAGACAGAGTCTTTTGTGTATTCCAGATTTTTTTTTTCCATTTTTCCCTCATCTAAACTCCCTCCTTCAAATGTGTTTGATTAGCCTTCAAAAATACCATTATCCCTGCTTCTTCTGGAAATAATCCTTCTCCTTGGATATGGTCCTACTCCGAGGCTCAGATCCATGACTGATTGCCTGAACAGCTGGCTTACACAACAGGAAAATTAAAAGCTCACATTTTCTTCTGCGCTCTGTACCTCGTCCTATGTGGGGGAAGAATAAAAGAGAGGGCCAAAATCAATAACAAATAGTTTTGCAATTTATTCAGATGCAGAGAATTTCTCTCCCAGGACCAGGAACAGAACTCAGAAACCATTTTTTAATCAACATTATAAAGCTTGGCCTCATTATTCTGCCCCTATGCATTCAATGCTATTGGTATACAGGCATTGTTGCTGTGGCACCTGCAGCTTAAGAGGCTGAATTATAAGACCAGCTATTTAAAAACGTGAGAGTTCACAGGATCTGTACATCTTTTCCTCAATGCATTCCTGTATTTCCCATTTTTAAAAATTTTTATGCTAATTATCACTTGGCCAAAGCATTGACACAAATTATTTTTTCCATTCTACAGTGGTTCCCCAAATAGTAGGTGAGAGCTCCAGTCCTGCTTGTTTTTACCATGGAGCCCTCTCTGGTTTATGGTATTTCAATCTGTAAGGAAACCGCATAAAAGTCGAAGTTATTACCCTCTAGCATAAAAAGATTATTCAAAAGCAATTATGCTATTTTTGCTGTTAATGATCTTAATTCAAGGTTTTCATCAATGCTTATTATAGTGTAGATACAAAATTCTTTCTATGGGCTCTCCAGTGGCCTTTTTGGAAGCTAAAGAACTTTGTAAAGACTCCAGGGATGTACTTTGCTTCAAAGTTACAGTCAAAACGAAAGAAAAGTAATTAGCAACTTTTTACTATCTGTTACGGCTTTACCTATTCCGACTTGAGCCGCAAGAGATGGCCAAGTCTGTTTGCCATTATCATTTTGTCTGAGTGTGTCTGCAGTTCTCATTGTCTCCAGATTAACGCATTGGATTTATCAAGTATTAGCTGTCCTCTGTAGATTTCAATGTACTTGTCTTAGAATTCAGTTAATTAGCTCAGGGTGGGTGGGACGGGGAAACAAAAGAAGCCAAGCCAAAGTAACAAATAAACAAACAAACAAACAAACAAATACCCAACCAAAAAACCTTGTGAGAACTTGTGAGAACCCTATATTTTATACCGTACTTTGTGCATATATAGAGTATACTATATATATATATGTGCTTTATATATATATTTTCTATTTTCAGTTATGTTCCTTATTCTGTCTCCATACTATAATTTTTCTATAAAAAAGTCCTGCCAGTATAGTGAAGATTCTCAATTGTTACTAAAAGAAGGTTGAGTTATATGCTTGAATAGTGTTGTGGGAGTAAGAATCAGTATTTAAGGTCAAAGAGTTGTCTGGTTTTAAAATTCTGGTTTTGGTTTTGTGCTGCCGTACATGTAAGTGAATTTTCATTATGATTACAGAATTTACAGAATTACAGAATTTTTCTAGGTTGGAAGAGACCTTCAAGATCATCGNTTGATTAAATCAACCCAGAGGAAAACAGAAAGCTAACTAGACCACATGAATTTCAGAGCAGGCAGACATAATGGTCTGATATCCCATAGAACTCTGATCCTGTTATTAGGTACAGGAATTAACTTTGTACTTGTGGAGCCCCAGAATTTTCCAGACACTGCATTTTTTAAAAAGTCGGACCTTATATTATGTTTTTTTGAAAAGGATAACAGGACAATTTACCACCATTTACTTCTCTATTCTGGGAACTATGAAAACTGGGACACACTAAAAAGTTAAATATTTCTAAACATACCATATAAATACAAAGGCACCTGAATGGAGCATGTAATTTTCTAGAAAACTTCTCAATAATTTATTCTATTCTTCTAAACTTGCTGCAGAATGGTAAGAGTTTCAATACAGAAGTTGATCATGTCTTTAAAGAAAAATGAGGATTTCACTAGAACTCCCCATTCGAAACAGTGATAACAAAATCAAACTTCCTGTTTGTATCAAGTTGATCAGGGCCATGTCCAACCAAATTTGAGCATCCCAATTGATGAAGGTTGTACAATATCTGGTCATTTGCTCCAGTGATTGACATCTCTCGTTGCCAAAATGTTTTCCTTGCACACATCAGAAATTTTTGTTGCTGAAAATAGAGATTGAAGAGACTGAAATTCCTGAGGTCCCAGCTTCAAAAATCCTTCAGGCCACTCTGCTCTACTGCTGCTAAACTTAAGGCATCAATAACAGTTGAGAAAGGCTTTAACAAAAATGGAGAGAAAAGAGCCAGAGAACTGGTTTGAGGGCACAGATGATAAAAGCATATTTCCTCTTTTGCTCCCTGGTGGGGATCATATACACACAACTGGGTAGCTACCAACAAGAGAGATGTGAGTTGAAACAAGTTTTTCAATTGTTGACTGTTTGACCCAATAGAGATTATGTTATCTATTTACCCTTTTGTGAACTCCAGCAGATTGTGGAGCCCAGAAGAAGACAAAATTTCCAAGATGCCCCTCTAACCTCCCTAAGTTTTAACACGGTGAAGTAATTATTTGACATGTAGTAAAAGAGTGTTTTTGCTGTGACACTGATTTCACAGACTAGTGTACAATCAATGATGCAGCATAGATCAGTGAGAACTAGTCCTTGGCTCCTGATGTCCAGCCATAGAAATCAAGTCCCAAGAAATCTGGGATATATGCCTAGCAAACATGCAAGCTAACACATTCAAAATTTCAGATTTTAAGGGAATGGACAATAAAGCTATATTGTATCTACAGCCTAGATCAAAATATCACTAGTAATGTACAGTCTCAGAGTATTTATTGTGTTATGTATGACTATATTAGATGCAAAGATAGACACAATACTGTAAGAACTGTAAAATTACATTAGTGAGTTGTACAGATATATTGTGTTTAATTTTGACTAAATTGGAAAAAAATATTAAATAGAAATAATGAGAAAGTTGTTCCAACATTTGTCCCATTAGATACCTTGTAATTCTTATTCCATAATTTTAATATTGACATATAAAGAACAAAAGTTATTTCCCAATGTGGTTATCTAATGCCACTACACCCACAACAATGCCCCCAAGTAGTTGAGGCTCATGAAATTTATGTATCTAGTTCTATTTCTTGTTTCAGAATAAGAAACACTCCAGAACTTCAAAATACTGAGAAAAATGTGCTACATTATTCACAAGCACTTCTTTCAAGCCACCAGCTCAATTTATGCCAATTTATATCATACTGCCATTTCAAAACTGTGCAAGCCTCTCGCCAGTGACACTCCAGTCCCAGAAGGGAGAAAGGCATGAGGTGTAAATATTTAAAGCTGAGCTGAGTTTATACTTTGTAGGGGCACAGGGTTTAGAAAACAATATCAAGCTCTGGCAACAAATTCGTTTACCTTTGAAAACATGTCTGCATCTTTTGAATTACTGAAGGATAACAACATGGTAAATCACTGCCTGTAGGCAGTAACTTTACTGACCTATGGAGCAGGAGATGGTGCAGCTGTGCTGTGCATCCTTACAGTGGGCTGTGATGGCTGGGGGCTCTGGTGAAATTAAACTAAATGATGGTTTGGTGCCTGAGCTCTGAGTGCTGAGATGAGCCCTTCACAATAACTTTCAGGTTAGCTGAGGAGAGAATAGGTCTCAGCGCAGCACCCAATGATGCTTTTCACCAGAAACTATAAATTTGTCCCATGAACTACTTTTGTTTCTGATTAGAGAATTTATTTTTCCTCAAACAACATAGTACAACCTGTTCCTGCAAGTCATATTAAAAAATCTGCTTATAGGAATTGTTCCACAGCAAGGGCAGAATGTTCGTGAAAGCTCCTGCTACAGTGAGGTGTTTTGTTTCACAGGAAGTCCCTTTAAATTTCATTTTTGAGATAAAGAAAAAGTTTAAATATAAAGCCTTATAGCTGAACAATAAATAGAATAGAAAGACACATAAATGTAGTAATAGACCAGTATGTATCTGAGTAAATTATGATGTTATATCCTTGCCACAGCCAAAAATACTGCAGGTATTTTATCTTGAAAAGTTTAAGTGATCCCTTGAGAAAAGCAGTGTTAACATTCAAAGGAACTCTTGCTTTGGTGATGGATACTCACCGGGAATTGACATCCAGGAATATGTCCATGAACTATCCCAGCTTAAAAACAGCAGCACTGATTTATTGACTGGTTCTGTGTCTGAGGACACAAGGAAGCTGAAGACACAAGGGAGCTGAAGGAAAAATTCAGCATCTTCCTGCTAGCAAACACCTGCTACTGGTCACATTTTAATTGCTATTGAAAACTGCCCTATTTCACTTGCAACATCTTCTGTAGTTTGGACGAATAAAATAGCAAAAGGTATAGCCATATCTTTATTTCTCTGCATCCACTGATGTAAAACCGACAATTTCTCATTAAGTGGTATCAATACTGATCGCGGTTTTTGTAATAATAATAATAATAATAATAATAATAATAATAATAGAAATAAGATTACCTATTCTAA
>VXBB01002367.1:802594-840537 GCA_013399915.1 Illadopsis cleaveri
ATTATTATTATCATCATCATCATCATCATCCTTATCCTTAGGAACCAGTATTGTTTAAGAGAAACAAGAACTGCATCCTGGGGCTTTTCAGCACTGCAGTCCATTCCCCTGCCCCCAAGCATGAAATGGTGTTGATGAAAGTGGGGGTTCACAGCCCATATCTTACACCTACTTGCCTCACTTTTTTCCCCCCTGAGCACNATTTTATTCATAAAAGGGAAAAAAATAAGTGTATGAAAGATAAAAAGAGGTGCAACACTGTAAAGTAAATTTTTAAATGTTCATCTCATGCTGCCTTGGGCCAAGGGCAAGTTTTGCAATGTGCCTTTACACACACAGACTTAGTCAATTCCAGGTCTTTTGCAGTTTCCAATCCTGGAAATGTGAATACCAGCATGGTTAACTGTGGCATTCAAACAGATGTACACCTTATCTGCTTTACCAGCTGTATGCAGTCTTGTACATCACAGTGCATTCCAGGGCAGGCAAACTTCATTTCCATCACATTTGGTGTAGAAAAGAGACTGTACTTATGCAGCATCTGTGCAAGGTAAATGAGACATAAATGGGGCAAAGTCTGAAATCCACCCAAAAAAGTGGCACTCTAATACTCTGTGTCTAAGGCTAACCCTCCTCAAGAGCCACTGAAACCCTTAAAGTCTCCATCATTGTTTATTTCCCTCTGCAGAAGACAAACATCAAGGAGCATAAATAAAAATGGTAATTAATAAATCAGAGTGGAGGACAATAAAAAACCCACAGAAAATCAAATTGCAGAATATTAAAAATGTCTTGGTAACATGGTAAACAAATGTCACTATCAATCACTTGACATGAGGGACATTGCATCTGTCTGCTCTCATCCTGGATTAATAGTGTACTGGGAGGAAACTGTGGAAACACTCCATCAGTCCACATGCAAGGTGATAAGGATGGACAATGACACAGTTCTCACAGTCACTACACAAGGTATTTTTAAAATAGTTTCTCTTTTGAAGATGTTATTTTTTTGTTTGCTTGTTTGATTTGGGTNTAAAATTTATGACTTCCAGAATGCAGAACTTGACATGCAAACAAAACTGATTCGGGATAAGCAGTTTGTAATAATTTTGTCTGCAGAAGAAAAATTAACTGTTATCTAGAATTAGTGTGATATCTGAAACTGACAATCAACATACTGTTCCACAGTTTAATATTTCTACCTGCAGAACACTTCAAGCCAGAGAAATTACAGCTTTAACAGTTCCATCTCGAAAGACATCTTAATCTATTATAAACAAAAATCAATATATTTGTGTGGATTTATTTCTTAGTCACTGTCTTGCTACATTTCATAGCATTATTTAATCAAAATCATAAGACAAGACAATGTCAAGGTTTAACCACCAGTCAGTAATCCCACAAGTATTAAAGGCTATATCCTTTTTCCCCTTGCCTGAAGATTATATAAGTCTATTCCAGTATTTATTCCTAAAGATTAGTAAGCATAAGGATGAGTTCCTGAGAAAGGTAAGAATAGATTTAGGGTAGGCTTTATAAACAACTTTGAACTATGGCAGTCTACTAAGACTAAGCTTCAAAAGGCATGTTATTAATCATTTTATGTGAAGGCATACAAGCCAGTGCTCCTTAATATTTTTTTCAGCAGTTTATGGATTTATTCTTATCAGATGTACTATTTTTATTGTCATTATCATTGTTATCATTATCATTGTTATCATTATTATCGTTGTTATCGTTGTTATCATTATTGATAATTTATTANGTAAGAAATGAAAATGAATACCTTCAGAACTAGTAAGAAATGTTTAATTAGTCAACAGAACATCTAACTTCAGAAAAGATGTAGTTTTGCTAATGAAGCTAAAGGGGTCTGATGTCTTCCTTCACAATTTTGCTGGCAGGAGTCAGCATGGTACAGAGCATGCTAGTTTCCTGATGTAGAAATATTTTCACAACTGCACAGTTCTTCAGGATTCCCATATTTCCTGAAATCACAAGGACTTTTCTAGTCCAAATTAAATGTGCTCACCACCTAGTACAGTTAGGGTTATTTTATTATTATTATTATTATTATTATTATTATCATCATCATCATCATCATCCTTATCCTTAGGAACCAGTATTGTTTAAGAGAAACAAGAACTGCATCCTGGGGCTTTTCAGCACTGCAGTCCATTCCCCTGCCCCCAAGCATGAAATGGTGTTGATGAAAGTGGGGGTTCAAAGCCCATATCTTACACCTATTTGCCTCACTTTTTTCCCCCTTGAGCACTAAAATTTATGACTTCCAGAATGCAGAACTTGACATGCAAACAAAACTGATTCGGGATAAGCAGTTTGTAATAATTTTGTCTGCAGAAGAAAAATTAACTGTTATCTAGAATTAGTGTGATATCTGAAACTGACAATCAACATACTGTTCCACAGTTTAATATTTCTACCTGCAGAACACTTTAAGCCAGAGAAATCACAGCTTTAACAGTTCCATCTCGAAAGACATCTTAATCTATTATAAACAAAAATCAATATATTTGTGTGGATTTATTTCTTAGTCACTGTCTTGCTACATTTCATAGCATTATTTAATCAAAATCATAAGATAAGACAATGTCAAGGTTTAACCACCAGTCAGTAATCCCGCAAGTATTAAAGGCTATATCCTTTTTCCCCTTGCCTGAAGATTATATAAGTCTATTCCAGTATTTATTCCTAAAGATTAGTAAGCATAAGGATGAGTTCTTAAGAAAGGTAAGAATAGATTTAGGGTAGGCTTTATAAACAACTTTGAACTATGGCAGTCTACTAAGACTAAGCTTCAAAAGGCATGTTATTAATCATTTTATGTGAAGGCATACAAGCCAGTGCTCCTTAATATTTTTTTCAGCAGTTTATGGATTTATTCTTATCAGATGTACTATTTTTATTGTCATTATCATTGTTATCATTATCATTGTTATCATTATTATCGTTGTTATCGTTGTTATCATTATTGATAATTTATTATAAAGATGTCCTCTGGAAGAGTCTATGCTGGCCCTAAAGTTGCTACCAGCATATATTGGAAACCCTGGTTTGGTTGATAGATTAAACAAATAATGAATTTTCCCAGTTGCTGAAGCTCAGAGAAAATACTTTTACCTACTCATCTGTGCCTCATTGAAGTCACAGACATTAGTAAATTTTTTTTCATTAGGCTAAATTAAAGCATAATTTTTTTCTCCCTACCTTCATGCCCTTCAAAGGAGCTAAAATTTAGGATGCAATGGACACAGGCAACAAAAATGATTATTCACTGGTATTCCCATTCTGCAGCTGGCAAATGTGAACATATGAAATGTGTAGTGGCTGATAATGGTACTAATGGAACAGATGTCTTTTCATATTGAATCTGCCAAAAAGTAACATAAAATAAATGCTGGATTTTTTAATCTGCTTCTGCGCAACACATTTGATGCCCCAGTGGACATCTTAAATAGCAGTACTTTTTGAAGGTTCCTCGAGAACTGGCATCCTGACCATGGAAAAAAGACATAATCTTGGAATGAAGAAGACTTGGCATTTACCACCTCAGCTTAATTTCCCTTTTCTAAGACCTAATTTATTCTAAAAACAAGTCCCCAGCTTTGGCTAAACGGAACACATTCCCCATTTTCCCTCCATGCCTTAACCCACGTCTCCTGCCATATGCCTTCACTTCCTTGAGTTCACAGCATCCCAGTTGATGAGTGGCTCTGTGGGGCAGGTACTTGGTGTCAGCACGTGTGCAAAGCCACAGTTCCGTCTGCCCTGCTGAATTGGGCAGACCACACCCTGCAGCATCAGAGCACTGAACCTCCCTGTGTTGGGCACCAGCCAGGCCAACACAACAGCAACCCTTCTGGGCAGGGTACTGTTTCCATGTCTCCATGTCTCTACAAAGCTACACAGCAACAAAGGGTTTCTTTATGAATTTTCACATCACATCCCATCAGAACTGAAAGCTGAGCATGCCTATGTTATAAGTACATATTATGTTATTGGCTTTTCACAAATATTAAAATTAATACTACATGTACAATGTTGGAAAACTTTGCTGTATTAATATAGTTTCTTTTATTTCTGCTATTAATGAAACTTAAAAATAGTAGTGTGATGAATATATATATTTCTTAGGCTATAGCATGATATTAAAATAAAGATTGCTTTTGTTCATATAGCATCTAAACTGGAGAATGGAAAAGATAATCAGAAACACCCTTCCCTGTATTCCTGGATTATCCTATCCAGATGAAGGTGGTGGTGACCAGAGCTCCAGGGGAGGAATTTATTGAACCTCTGTTGTCAGAGAGTGGGAGACTGGATGGAGCCACCAGAAGAAATAAAACATATTGATGGAAAGGGGGGAGGTTGGAGGTTAAAACTATGCATCTATTCCATCTACAAGGAATGTTTGAATAATGCATAGGGGTCTATGAATATGTAACAAACTGGTACATTTAAAGAAGTGTTTTCTGGGTTAGTGTATGCTCTTAGTTGAAGTTACGCAGCCATAATTGTTTATTAATTTGCTTTATTTCTGTCTAATTTTCTTTATATTAAACTTTTTGAATTTTATCAGGAAAGTGAACTTCTTTTTTCACATGTGTGAAACTCTGGCTCATTGGAAATGTGGATGGAAAGTGGCAGAAATAAAGTAATGATTTTTTAAAATATTTTTGAAGATGTACTATATCCTTTCCCTTGTGCTGAGACAAATCTTAGAAGTCTACAGGATTCACTTCTGCTCCTGGTGAAGTTCCAAAGACTGTAAGTATATATTACTGGTCAGAATTAGCAGCCAGAGAAAATGAGAAGTTTCTTGTGGGAATATTGAGGGCATGGAATAGGGAATAACCTCCTTAGGATCACTTGGAGGCGGCTGAAGTCAAGTTTTTGAAATTATGTAAAAACTTGAGACTCAGTAGCACAGAATACATGAAAACACAGGGAGAAAAAAAGTGCTAAAATGAGATTTAGAAAGGAAGATAACCAGATTTCCAGGACTGTCAGAGTGAAGGGAACATTTCCAAGATTCACAGAGAATCAGCTTACTCTTCCCATTGACTTTTGATCTGATTTCATACAGCAGGTTAAGAAGGTGAGACCAAGAACAGTCATGAACACGGTGGAGAGAAGGACCTGGAGTAAATACTCCTTCCTGCTCAGTCATACTCCTTCCTACTCCTTCGTGAATACTCCTTCCTCCCTGGCCTATATCCCCACCTCCCACACTGAGACACTCTGGCTCCTCTTCTGCCTTCAACTTGCTTCATTTGCAACAAAAAAATGTGCGAACAGATGCTTTTGGCATGAGAAATTTTCCAGACCACCTCTTCCATAATCCCAACTGCTTCCCACACAGTGATCAGCCTGGGTCTTCAGAGTTCAAGCTGCTCCCATTAACTACTCCCTGTACGATTTTCAAGCTGTTTTTAAACTGTTCTCACAAGCATTCTCAAGTAACCTCAAAAAAACTTCTGCTATTACAGTTGACTAAACAATGCACCACTGATGACCTCTAGAGTAATATCATTATTATGCTGTTCATTATAGAAAAAGGAAAGAAAAGTTAATGTTACCTACTTTACAATGCTCAAATACGGCGTGGACACATTCCAGACATACAAGAATCCCACTTCCTGTGACTGAAATAAATGACAGATCAGTATTTGCAAGGAAAAGATACTGCTGGCAAAGAGACAGAACTGTCAGATTTCTCAGTTGGGTTCATTGCTGACAGACATTGACTCCAGGTCTGTGGCTCCACACACATGTACACATGTAAGACAAACAGCACCCAGGAAAACAGTAATCTCACCAAAATTAATTATTCCTTTTAGAAGGTGAAATAGTTCCACCAAAAGCATTTTTTATTTTCAGTATGAACTTTCCCTGATGTGTTGTCCACTTGGGCCAGCCACTTTTCCAAAACCATTCCCTGGCACTGCTCAGGAGAGGCCAAGGACCATTCTTAGTGGGCAGCACCCCTCAATCCAGTGATTTGGAGACAGGATTGAGCACTAAGGATGCTCACTGTTCATTCCAACTGGCATCAGTGTCTGAAAAGTAATAAATAACTCCAGATAACCGTTCATTGTCCTCACATAGACACAAAAAATACACACTCCATATCTCAAATTAGTTTTGTTTGCGTGTCTATTAAAACATTTTTGTAATTTAAAGTTTTACGTTTTAGAAAGAAGGAAAACAAGGAGTAATCAACACCTGAGTATTCAATATGAGGCAAAAATAGCTGGATTCTTTCTTTCTTTCTTTCTGTGTTTTACTGCAAGTCAGAACTGTTAATGATGTACCCATTTTTCACCATCTTGGCCATAAGCCTGACTTTTTTGCCTCTTTATACTGACTGACAGCATTATGGGTCCTAGGGACAGAATTAAATCAATTCTTTGCCTGCTAGCCTGAGATATTCTTTTCAGGAGAATTTCTGGCTGCCTGGTGCTATCCAGATTGAGTTTAGGATGTCATGAGTTTCTCTTTTGTTTTACTAAAAAAAAATAAAGAAACAAACTATTTTGGGAAACTCCATCTGTGTTAGTGCTACCATGATTAGAGATGGAAGTGCTTGAACTGTCTTATTCCTCATCCTAGAAAAAGACTTATCAGCAGAAAGGGCAATATACAGGTTGAACATACTCCTGTTACTGTATCAGGAGGTTGACTGGGGCACTGAGGCAGGTCCTCCTCTTCAAGATGTCTGTGAGAAATGCTGATGGTCCAAATCTATTCCTCAGGCTCTCTACATTATTTTAGCTTTCACAATCAACTGCAAGCCTCTCCAGTCTATCTTGAAAATTATTAAGTTTTATTTAAACATTAAAACAAATGACATAAGATGAAACACAACTTAAAATTAATCATGGAATTATAGAATGGTTTGTATTAGAAGAGACTTTAAAGATCATCTTGTTCCAACCCCCTTGTCATGGGCAGGAGCACCTTCCATGTTGCTCAAACAACAGGACAGGTAACGTCCCAGGACAGAAGGGATAGAAGGATTCCTAGGCTAGGGCAGCCCAGCTGGCAATTGAGGTATATCAGTCCATCAGCAAGTATATTACTCTGTGTTTACACATGGGGGGAACAACAGCTAGTTGGGATAATGTATCCCATATAAATCACAGTTTGCCTGAAACCATTGTCATGCACACAAGGCTGCTTTGGCCTAGCCCCCAGCAGCTGAGAATGCCAATGTTCCTGTAAATATACAGCAAACTGAAGAAGAATAGTCTATGTCTAGGCTTGGCATAGACCTAGAACTGATTAAAGAGGTGAAAACTCTTGTAGGCCTAGTTACAAAGTGGCCTCAGGCCACAAATACATGAGTCACTCACCACAGCAATCAAACTTAATACTGCCTGGCTGAAGCCACAGACAGAAAACAGAAGTATTTACAGTCAAGAAGCAATGAAAAATTTCAGTCAAGGGCACACATCACAAAACAAGTAATAGTATTCTAAAACTTCAGTGTCTTGGAAACACAGGTAATCAACAGCTCATGCACCAGCAAAGCATGAAACAGCAAGTACTGTGCTTGTTATTTGTGTGGCACAAAGTTTAAAGGTAACATGAAGAGTTTAGAAGAAATTATTTTCACTGAGTGAAGTGCAAGTAAGTCCTTGTATTTTAGCTCACATACAGAAATCATTCATTAGCCAGCATCTAAGCAGTCAGCTAGGGAGGAAATGGGGACTATATCTGTATATAAGTCCCCCCATATATGTATAAAAGCAGCATGGTTTCCTTCCTTGTTTATTTTCCTATTTCACATTTATGGAAGATGTAGGTGCTGCTTCTTCGTTTATTTCACTCATTTAAATGATTTCTTAGTAGGTATCTTTTATAAGATCTATCTTCTGTCTTTCCCACCCCACAGAAATCAGACTGTATGTGGTAACTTATTTTCACAGACCTCTTTTCTTCCATTTTTTTGCAGTCCTCTCTGCTCATGAATTGGGGGGTTTGGTGAGGTTTTCTGTTTGTTTGTTTTGGGGCATTTTCTGGTGTTTTGTAAAATTTTATTTTACTTTGGGGGGTGGTCCAGAAAATAAATCTCTGGATTGCTTTTAACCATCTCTGAGGTTGGTTTTCTAGACAAAAGGCTACAAGAGCTTTCTGTCTTCTGTCCCTACACTGTATTGCCAGGGCATTGCCTTAGAAGTACACCAATTTACTCTTCATGCTTTGTGATGATTTGAATAGCATGGGCCTTCTGACAATGTTCTTCATTCTGGGAAAGCTTTTTGTAGCCTGAATGTGGTGATAAACACATCATGGTTAAGGGAGATGAAAGCTAAGCAGCAGCCCCAAGACCAGAGTTGGCTTTGCCCCAGCACAGATGACTGTCTTTGCCTCTGGAAAGGGAAAAAAACAAGTCACAAAGTGCCAGATGTTGGTTCACAGACTAAAAAAAGCTTGAAAGCATTTTATTTGAACACTTTACCAAAGGGAGAGTAGTCAGGTGGAAATGATATGAAGGAAAACCTGACTCTCTGAGACTGATAATTTGGCCTGATGAATATTGTAAAGAAAAAAACCTACACCATGTAGTTTCATCATTTTATCCAATAATCAGTATTTGCTACTCTTTCCAGCTCCCTGTTTTTTATTTCAACGAGATTTTCTACAGCAGGCAGCTTTTCTTCTCCTTTAGCCCCAAGCAGTTCCACTGATTTTTATTTTTTTTTTCCATTTAAATAACCTGGTTGTGAGTATATTTAAAAGATATTATTAATTATTTGCCCTATTTCTTAAATAAATGTCTGCAATAACAAAATTGTTCTCCTGCGAAATTAGTTATTGAGATATGAAGTGTCTTCCTACTCCTGTGCCATGTTTAATGCAGTGAGTCAATGGTTAAGAGCAAAGGCTCACCAACAGTTCTGCTTAGTGTGCAGTTGGACACCACAACTGCCAAAGGCCCAATTTAGGTATTTTGCCCTTAAAGATGATGTAGCTCAGTGGTGGGAACCTGTGGGAAACTTCACTCACTTGAAAATCCAGAGATAAACCTTAGGACTGCATGGACATCAGTGCAATCTTCCCTATATAAAGAGGAACACACTATTTAGACACCGATGGGTAGTTTCTAGATAGTTTGAATGAAGGCCTTTCCTCATAGACAGCTGTGTACTTGTCCTACAGGAAACTGAGGTTTAAATTTCAAATGTCCTGCTTGGAAAAGCGAACAAACCCTGAGAGAGGATGTAAGCTGGCACCTACTGGACTACTTGGGGAGTCATCAAGAAAACAGATATTAAATGCAGCAAGTGTAGAAATATGGAGCTTACATAGGTGACAAACCTATTAACACAACTGTTTCCAAAATACGTGGACAAGCTCAGTAATAGCAGACAAATTAGTTCTTCATTTGATAACATGTCATGGTTTAGGAATTGCAAAGTTTAAGTGGCAGTCACATACTTATTCAGTCCTATAATCTGAGAGTTTTAATAGTGACCTAAGAAAACCAGCAGCAGATGAGAAACAGTTTAAGGGTGTGAGCTTGCATGCAATGTCAAATCTGACAGAAGGAAAAAGCAAAATAACTTGACTGTATTTCTGTCACGTAGGAGGAGGAGTGATGCGCCATGATAGACTAGGTATATAAGAAGAAACTTCATTGTGCCCTGTGGAGCCCGTGCAGAGCTCATCCCATCTCTTCCAGCAGCCTGCAGGGCAGGAATGAACCCAAAAAAATGCACACTGGGGACTGCACCACATTGGGACACCGTTCTTTAAATGTCAGAGAGCTTGCCCAGGAAGCCTTCACTGTGTGTTGAAAACAGTAGGAGTTAGGATTGGCTATGATGTCTCACCATGGCAAAGCTAAAAATTTGAACCAGTTTTTGGAGCTTGCCAAGAAGATCTAAAATATCTTAAAGTTTCGGTTGTGTTTTTATTAAAGATTTGCCTTGGAGAAAAATAATTCCAAAAGCTAGCAATCTTAATAGAGAAGATAAAAAGCAGACATTTCTATTTCAGCATTTGTAGGCTGAGGAGCACTCAAGTCTTTCAGAAGTTTTGATCAAGTTTGGACAGCTCTATTTTGTATTGCAGTTGTTTCTGTTCTGTTGCTAATTTCTCTTCCCTACCAATTGAAATGTCCTTCCAATTCTCATGTTAGAATAGCAAAGTAGNTAGTTATTTCTGTTCTCTTGCTAATTTTTTGTCTTGCAAGTGGATTCCTCTTCCCTAACAATTGAAATGTCCTTCCAACTCTCATGTTAGAATAGCAAAGTAGATGAGGAATTTATGGAACTAATTCCCAATACAGCAAGCACAGAGTCTAATATAAGCCCAAAATATTTGCAAGAACCTACTGAAATTAATGGATTTAAATGAATTGCTAAATTCATCAGACTGATGAGGCTGGTCAGTCTCTTTCACAAATGGAAACAAAAGACCAAGAAATGTGATGAATACATTGAAGTTTAGTGAATTTTTATGACCAAAACCCCCAAACCCCAAAGACAACAAAAACATTCACATAGGGTTTGTTGTTGTATTTATTTATTATTCAGCTACTGCTTTTGCTTCTCTTCAATTACCCTTGTTGTACATCACTCATAATGTACTGATTAACTTCACAAATATATATAAACTTGGGTTTAGAACAAGCTGTCTAGTTTTCTTTTGTTTTAAAAAAAGCTCCTGGTACCAATCATATTTTTAAAAAGCTTAGAATTGGTTTCTAAGACCTGCGTGGTGCAGCTGCCTCTTCCACTGATGCAGCGCCAGAACTCAGCTGCTCCCACAGGCGGCAGCTGCGGGGAACACAGGGCAGAGAGATTCGTTTGCTCTGTGGGACACAAGCTCATTTTGCTGGGGTGATTTTGAATTGAAACCAGTAAGATCTGAGAGACAGGTTGATTTCTTGCTGAGTAATGCAGTGCAAAAGACACCGTGCAGNGTTTACAGCCCCGATTTTAGAGATGCAGAAGTTTTGTCGAATGTACTACAAGCCCATAGAATTCGCCCATTGAAAAGGCAACAAAAATGAAATTAAAGTTAGATAGATTTTATACCATGTACTTTTTGGAAAAAAAAACCCATTATCAGGAGCTCTGAATTACCCTCTTTAAAAAGACTGCCTTCCCAGGGTTATATTCCAGTTTGTCGGTAGCGCAGCGTGAAGGAGTCAAAGTGTCAGGCAGAAACATAGGGACTACTGTGCATCCATCCTGCTTCTGAATCCCACATCCCATGAAAAATGCATTTTCCTGGCAAGATCCCAGAATCATGAATTAGTTTGGGCCAGAAGGCAATTTAAAGGCCATCTAGTCCAACCCCCCCGCGATAAGCCAAGGGCATCTTCAGCTCGATCATGTTTCTCGGAGCCTGATGTACAGCATCACGCTGCCCACGCCCCGCGCCGGGACAGTCCCGGGGCCAGGCAAGCGCTGAATTCTGAGCTCTCAGACCCAGCACGACCAGCAGATGCCACCTGCAGCTGGGATCTTTCTCCCCATTGCTTCACTGCCAGACCGCGGGAAGAAATGGGACTTCAGGTAATCGCACAAATCTCTTTGCAATGCTCCAGCTTCCACCGTCTAAACCCTCCTCTCTGCTGTTCTCGGTCCCTGTCTCTTGCTGCCCAGATCGAGACAGGCACGGCGGTAACTCTCCGGACCGAGGGAAGGAGCGGCGCCGGCACATCTCTCCTGCACGGACCCAGCGCCGCATCCCGCCGCAGCCGGACTGGAAGAGATCAATGCATCCTTCATCCTTGCTCGTCCTTCACAGTATCCTGTCCAGTCGGGATAGAGGGTGCGTTTTGGGGTTTAGGGAGCACAGCGAGGGTACCGGCTCCTCCCGAGCGCAGTACCCTCGCAGTCCGAGCACCCCCGACCGAGAGGTGCCGCCGAGCGCCGGTGAGGAAGGCGACCGGATGGGATTTCTGGACTCCCAGACGAGCGCTGTCACCCTGGGATGGCTGGTCACTTCGGGGGAGCCTGAGGCTGAGCGCTGCCCCCGCACGACGCTCCCACGCTGTGGGAGGAGGGAAGGGGCAGCCGCTGGGACAGTTGGCTACTGGCCAAACCCTTGGTGATCTTCCTTTGCTCCCTTCAGGGTGGCAGTGGGCAGTATATGTGAGATTTTGGAGGTTGGACGTGCCAGAGGAGACGGCCTTGTGAGGAGCAAAGGTCTCACCTGTTTTTCCCCGCTTCCAGGTCATCCTGACTACCACCCAGCCTAGCCATCCTCTCCTGTAGCCATGGAGACCTCCTCTCTCCCTGAAATCAATTCCTCATGTGCAGACTGTGCTGGGAGATGACACGAGAGTCTCAATATGTCCACTACTCCACTAAGCCCCAGGTACTACATCACAGTGCCTGTCATCTACTCAGTCATCTGTGCCATGGGACTGACCGGCAACACTGCTGTCATCTATGTAGTCCTCAAAGCACCAAAGATGAAAATAGTAACCAACATCTTCATCCTCATCCTGGCCATTGCTGATGAGCTCTTTACCTTGGTGCTGCCCATCAACACTGCTGACTACCTGCTCCTAGAGTGGCCCTTCGGGGAGTTCATGTGCAAGCTCATCATCTCCACAGACAAATACAACACTTTCTCCAGCATCTACTTCCTCATTGTCATGAGCATTGACTGCTACCTGGTTGTGATGGCCACCACTGAGCCCAGGAAGGTGTCCTGCCCCACCTACTGAACAGCCAAGGCTGTGAGCCTCTGTGTCTGGTCCTTTGTCACTGTCATCATCCTGTCCTTCACCGTCTTTGCCAAGGTACACAAGGAGCAGGGGTGCTCCCAGTGTGTCTTCGTGTTCCTCCAGCCCCAGGGCGTGTGGTGGAAAGGCAGTCAGATCTACACCCTTATTTTAGACTTTGTCATCCCAGTGTCTGCCATCTGTACCCTGTACACCACCTGCTGAGACAGGTGCAGCTCTGCTGCAATGCAAAAGCTCTGGACAAAGCCAAAAAAAGATCACACTGATGGTGGTTGCTATCCTGGGTGAGTGGCTGTTCTACTGGACGCCCTTTCACCTCAGCACAGTGGTGGCCCTCATCATGGACATCCCACAAACTCCACTCGTCGTTGGGATTTCCTATTTCATCACCAGCCTAAGCTATGCCAATGGCTGCCTCAACCCTTTCCTGTACGCCTTTCTGGATGACAGATTCCCGAGGAGCTTTTGCAAACTGATAGAGCACAGAACCACCTCATAAAGCCAACCCAGCCCTCTGTCCTGTCCTGTCCTGTGTCTCTCTCACAGTCACTTGCTTTTCCTGGTTGATTCCAGCCCAAAGAGTGCTTTCTCTCCCGTCTCCTTGTGATGGCCCACAGGGTTTCAGGTTGTCTCAGTACCCAAGAACATGAACGGGGGCCAGGTGGATCTTTCTCAACTATCCTGCATTCATTTCCTTAGCACTGCTTTCCTTGCCCTGTTTTTTTTCATTAGTTTATTTATTGTTGGCTTTTTTTAATCCCTTCTCTCTAATGCTCTTTCTGACCTGAGTTTGGAGCTCACAGAGCTGACACAGGTGCCTTTTCCCTTTTTAGAGGCATTGCTTTGTGAACTCAAGTCACACAACTGTTTCAATTATCGGTGATTTGTAAAGCTCAATAAAAGTGTGTTAACCAGTGTCTTGCTTAATAATACCTCAGCTTCTTTCCTACCTAGAGGACTCACCAATGTTTTGCAAACTTAACAACAATTCCAAAGGATAAAGAATAAACAAAGGTAGTGAGCTCATTTAATTTTACAGGAGGTAAAAAAAAAGATGAGGTAGTCAAAATCCATGATAACATGTAAGAGAGATGTCAGTCTGAACTTCAAGAAAAAAGAGCAAGCCCTACCTAGTGAATAAAAGACACAGAAATGCTTTTGGAGCCACTTGCTGCATAAAATAGCTTAACAGTCCACTTGGACATTGTAGGTTGCAAAAAATGCAGCTTTTGTTTATATCAGAAGTGGAGATTATTGTTTGTCATGTGTTTATGGGCTGTTGCACTTACAGATATATAGTTTGTGGTCCTGGAAAACAGAATCAGAGGGTATCTTCAGAACCAGTTACCTTTTAAGGGTTTGAAAAGATACTTCTGAAACATGGGGTATATCTTGACTTCTTTCCTTAAAAATCACAAACAACTTGCAGTGGTTAGGCTACTTTTAAACTATCTCTCACATACTTCCACTTTTTGGTAAGATTTATTAATGTTTCTCTTAAGATGGAGAAGTGAAATAAAGTGGGGTTTTTTTAAATACCCAAAAGATAGACCAATTTTGCCTGAAGGAGAAGAGAGAGGTTGAGCTCCAGTTTCACTAGAATTCACATGTCCAAACACTGCATGAGGAGGTTTTTCCTCCTGTCTCATCTCCTCTTTTAGTCTTCTAAGGAAAACTATAGAAATGTTGAAGACAGAGAAAATATTTGCAATCACTTAATATTTCTCATCTTAGTGGTCTTCACTGCACTTCCCTGCAGCAGACGCTAAACCAGTGTAACACAATTTTTGTTAGATACTTTTCCCTCCACTGAATACAGAGACGTGGGGAAATATGGTTAAGGATTTGCATTTCCATTTACACAGGAGGTCATGGTGGCTTTCAGGAGGTGCATAAAGATTTGTATGGCACATGCAGGTTGCTCCTGCGAGACCTTGCAGCAGGTCCTTTCCCACTGCTGCAGTTTAAAGTTCTGCCATAGGCATATGGAAAGTTTCTTTCACTAAATCCTCCCACAAAAACTCCAAATAAAAAAATTACTCACAGATTTTAGCAATTATGCATGCCTGATACTTTATAAAGCATATAACTGGGTTGACAATTAAATCATTTCTACTTATAAGACATTAATATTCCCTGAGACAGTCAGTGCTAAGTTCAACACCCAGTCTAGCTGTCATGAAAATGGAAGGACTCCTTTGGGGCATGACAGTGTTGTTCTGTTTCATTGCGGGGTGTATGATCTGACTTCCATCAGAAGCTGGTGTTTGAAAGAGCAAGCCCAAAAGGCGTGGAGTACCCATTTCCACACTGCATAGAAAAAAGTGTGCTTCAAGAACCAGTGCCCCACACTTTGTCTTTCAGCCTGAAACTAAAGGTAATTAGCTTTTCCCACCAGCTGCCTGGTGATCAGTCACTTGCCATGGAGAGAGAATTTGATCTGTATGGACCAAGCAGCAAAATCTCTCTTTGTTTAGGCTGCTGCTACACACAAGACCTCTGTTATATTCTTTAGTCATCATCTTCACAACAACATTATTTGTTAAACACTACATACAGCTTAAAAAATAAACAGTTCTATTTGCAGAAAAGACATGCGTGGCACCATTGTGCCTTCATTGGTTGTGATCCTTCCTTGAAAACTGGCTAAAGGCAGTAAAATAAAATTCCCTGTCAAACAGTCATCTTAGTGGCACAGATTTGAACATTGTAGTAGTGACCACCTAAGTGCTTTGGTCATGCTGCTATGCAGCTACATTTGTCTCATCACCTGTCAGGGCTTCTTTTTACCCCAGAAATATCACCAAAACTTTGGTGGTTTTGTTGTGCTTCTGGAAAACTTACTCTGTACCTATACATCAAATGCATGTCTAAGATGCTGACTGGGAGTTAACTGTAAGTTATAAGAGCAGTCTGATTTGTATTCCATTTTCTTCCTAGGTTTGAATACCAAAATTTTAACTGTTCCTGAACAATCTAATCTGGTTCAAGTTCTTAGATGAATAAACAACTTTCTAATCTAGATCAATGTGGAGAGGGCTCTTTAAAACACTTTTATTTTTCAGAAAATGGGAAAGCATTTTAAAATACGCCTTTCCCTTTAGTCAATGTTTCATTTCATTGTCTTCCCCATGCTCATTTTTTGTTTTCCAAAGGGGAAAATATGAGAATTATCTACTAGCAAATTTCACTTCAAAGTGTCTTAGACTGCTTGTCTTTTCTCCCTTAGAATCATAAAAATGCAAACAGAGTTTCACCCGAGGTGATATCATCCTTCCCTAAATTCCTTCTCATTCTGAAGCCATATCTTACCTATTCTTCATAGTAGGGTGAACATCTGAGAAGAATTCACTGTTTCTCCAAATGCTGGGCGTTTCCCCAGGCTTGTTGGTCACAAAGCTGGCTGAGGCTTGAGCTCATCCAGCCCTGACAGGGCTGCTCAGCTCAATTTCAGGCACTGGGGAGGCCCCACCTTGCACAGCTGAGCTGTCTGCCGTGTCTGTGACATGTCGGGGAGCCTTTCACATTGCAGCTGTTGCAGACTGGCATCCACTTGGAGGAGGATGTTGAGCCTGGAGAGTCTGGGGAGGGTTCTGAATGTTAAGTAAGGTATTTTATTAAAGAGGTTTTAATAATATACCTCACATCTTGAATAGCTTCAATATGAAAACACAAAACTTAGTTCTTCTTTCAGGATATACCTGTTTTGTTTGGGAGACAGAACATCCTGGCAGAGCCTAAATGTGACCCAAATCAGCACTCAGCAGGAGAGAAGGAGGTTAAATTTTCAATACTGCTGGTCTAGAAGGATGACTTGGTGTTGTACAGAAGCTGAACTTCAGCTTCCAGAGCAGCAATAGGTAATATAAAAATAAATTTGCTCCCCTTAAGCCTTTTTTATTTTTCTGGAGGATGAATCTGTGCTCCTGTTCAGCCCATGTTTAACCAGCTATGATGAAATTTAAGAGTGTCACATTGTGAGACAGTACAGCTGCTGTAAGGAAGTATTTTTTATATATGAAAGTATTTTATATATACGAAAATGAGTAAAAGAAAAATTAATCCATTTTCCACACAGCATCACTGTAACTTGCAACTGATATTGCAGATATTTGATATAGACTTCCAGAGGGAAAGCAGAGAAAATAGAAAAACAGATTATATAAATAAATAGAAGAGAATTAAATTTTCTGGCTTATGCCTCATCCTTCCTGTCTCTTTGTACCTGACTGGTATTAAATTCAGCATTTTGAACTGTTGGCCACTGCTTAAAAGCATGCAGCAATTTTGGGGGGGAGGAGAGGGGAGGGGATTCTTGGGTATTCTCAGGACTGTGGTTAGATAGGCTATGAGGAGCACACAGCTGTATAATCCCTGATGCCTTGCTCCACAGAAAGCAGGGATGGGAAAAATTCTGGGACTCAGAAGAGTATGAGCCTTGGATAAAGACAAAGGATGACAACAGGTGTTTGCTGGTTTGATTGCAGTAAAGCTTCATAAGTCAATGCAGGAGAGAACTGTGTCATTTTTCTCTGTTTAAGTCAGTAGTCAGCTTCCCACATGTGAAAAAATTGTGATTAAACAGAACCAGGCCTCCAGCTTGTGGCTGGAGCACCAAATCTTCTCAATGCCTTGACTTCTAAAAGACATGCACTGCTTTTCATGGACATCTCCCTATAGTCTCTATATAGCAATCTATAGAGACCCAGAGTGTAACACTGTGTGTGACTGTCAAGCATCCCTTCAGTCAGGAACCCGAGTCCATGTGTCCCTTGGTGGCTGAGACACGTCCTAGGAGCTCTGGTTAAAGACATCTGGCAAAACAGATATTCCATCAGGACCACGAATTTTCTATAAATTGTTTTTAACAATCACCCCGCACAATTTTCCGAAAAACATTTTTGCCTGGCTACTCCTGATCCAGCTGCCCCAAACCCAAAGCTGATGTTGACCACCACTCCTGTGTGTCCAGTTCTAGAATGTTTCCAGTTCCTGCTCCTTTATATCAATGAAAAAGATACGGGGTTTTTTTTCTTATAAAATATTTGAGAGTAAAATCTTCCATAGTTTTCTTGTACTTTACCGAAATAAATATTCCCATTTCTAAAGAAAATTAATACTCTATTTTAGGTCTAATATTTGTAGTGATATTTTTATCATAAGGACTTTATCTTAAATGAAGCTTACACTAATTTTACCTAGTTATATTTGAGCAGATGGAGTTTTTCTCTATGAGTTCAGAAGTTCTGGAATTTTCAGATCCTGGAAATGCAGTAAACATTCCTTTTCTAGAGACTATTCCCATGAGGCCCCATGCAATGGGATGACATCCAAAATCTTAAAAATGAAACATAATTAAATTAATTCCTGACTAATCAAAGAGAAAAAAGGATCTTCTATCCACCCAGGGCAGACAGCAGAAACAGCAGTTCATAGGCTTGAATCTAACAGACCAGAATTTAGTCTAACACTGATGTTGTTGTCTAACATACAGAGCACACCTTGCAGCTGGCAAATGCTCTGTGTGTTCACATGTACAAAGTGGACAAGTTAGTGTTAAAAGAGACTGTGATTCTTTTGCTCATTCTGGTAAGCAGCTGCTCATATCAGCAGCCCAATCATGATGGAAAATAATTCTGTTCTTAACTGTCTGAGATCTAATTGCTCACCAGTGTCAGTAAGAATCTTTCAGAAAAACTCATCCCACGTACAGTGCTCTCCAGCCCCCTCGGCTTGTTTGGCCTCTTTCTACTTCCAAATAGTTCCATTGTGGACCATAGAAAAATTTTCTTTCCCAACTGAGCAAGACTTTTATGTTGTTTAGCCAATTTAAAGCATTATTGCAACACAAGGCAAACTCTTTTTCTGCTTTAAAAAGTAAAAGAAAAATAAATTAAATAAATAAGTTCTATTTATTTTCCATTTTCCCTGTCTTCATTCATAGTTATCTTTAGGAAGCATGAAGAACAGCAACTTATTGCTATTGAGGCTCTACAAATGCTTTCAAAATCTTTTGCTACTTACAAAATCTTTATACCAACAGAGGGAGCTCAAAGACAAATTATTCAGCAATTGTACTGAGTGGAAACGATTTTCTGTTGTCATGCCCAAGACTCAGCATGCAGTTCTCTATGTAAGGTGTCTTTTTCTCAAATTGTATTCAAATTCATTATTCTATGATAAACAGAATTATAATAAAATAGCTTTAGTAAAGGTCAGAATTTTCTAGAGGGATGATCCTAAACCTTCTTGCCATTTTTCTGTTTCTTTTAAGCATCCACTTCCAGTGTACAGTTAGAATTCTGACTGAGAAGAATGATGTCTGGATGCAGCTGAAGACACAGCAGGTCCTGCACATTCCCACTTCCAGTCAATCAGCCCCCCAGAAGGATTGGTTTGGGGGAGGACTGGGCAGGTGTCACTGGCATAAAGCAGAGGCTGTGTCAGCCTGCAGGGGCCAACTCTCCTCCACACCTTTCCTCAGACCAATCCTGTGGAGCCCCAGCTGCCTGCAGACAAGGATTTGTGTGTCTCTGTACTCTACTTCACACTATTTTCATTAGCTGGAAATGTTTTCCCCATTTGCCTTTTTCCTGTTCCTGGTTCCTGTTGTCCCCAGACTGTATTTAATGTTTTGGACACTTCCCCTCCTTTCAGCTTTCAGCCCCAAGATGGCACTGGTTCTTCACTGTCAAGCCATCACAGTTTTCCTAAATCAGAGTTACAGACTAAAAAAAAATGTTCCCGAGAGTTAATTTGGACACTGTGTTAGAGGATAATACAAATTAGCAAGGGAAAACAAAACAAAAAAGAATCTTTCTTTTTTTTAAAAAAATATATATTAAATAGCATGAATCCTTATATATTTTTTTAATGGAGTTTAGTACTTTTAAACTATTGGTTGAACAAATATGCTGAAATCATAGGAGTAGTTTGGGTTAAGCCTAGATTAAAATTCTTTTATGCTCCTAGATTTTCAAATTTTTAATTCAGACACTAGGCAGATCAGTAAGGGAAAAGACTCTTAACCAAAACTCTCAAGTCCTTACACAAAACTGGGGATTTTCTTTGGAGAAGATATGTCCAAAATATTTTAATTTTTTAGGTTGTATATTAAGGAAAACAAAAACTATATGGTTCTCATAAGGAGCAAGTAGCTTAATAATTTTAATATCTGGCAGAATTCTCGGGAGCTGCAAGTAGTGCAATGGGCTTAGATACAGTTTGTGTGATTTTCATAAATGAATAACCAACAGCTTAAGATGTCTTTATAGAGTATTACAGGCTCAGGTGTTGCTACAGTCCCCTTCAATACTGCAGTGTATATTTGTGTTTCTTATTGGATGGAAGGCATACAACGTGTCTGTGTGGCAGCAGATCCCTGTGGGAGGAAATCTGGGTTGCACCACCTGGGACCTGATGGGTAAGCACTCCTCAGCTCTAGCTCTGAGGGGTTTTCCTTCTGCATTACATCCCTGCCTACTGAGGCCAACTCAATTCAGTGGGCAAATGTTAAAATCGTAGAGGTACTGCTTGACTGTTGTTATTTATTGCTGATACTGTGGTAGCACTGAGATCCTGACTAGTCTGGGTTTTCGTGGTAGACATTCACCCACCTACAGAAAATTAAGAGCTGCACAAGAGAATTTGCAAACTGAGACTTTCCTGAGGACACTGGTCTCCTGGAACACTGAGGGGACCATGGGCCTGCTTCCCTCTTTTTCTCAGGAGGCACGTGTACTTCCCAAGGTGTATTTTTCACTTCTGCATTATATTCATGTTAAAACTGAAGCTGAAAAATTGCACGTGGGATTTTATGCCTCACTCGCTGAATCTGTGTAACAAAATGGATCTTCAGCTAAAGAAATAACAAGGCTGGTTCCCGGTTGGCATAGAGACATAGCAGCAGTATGTTATATAAAAGCATCATGTGATTTATATTAGGTACCTATAGAAGCTATTGTCTTCATGTTTGATGAGCCTTAGAGTTTGGCATTTGTTCTCTGTGATGAGCTAAAGCTACTCAACTATCAGCAAGACCTAGTGTGATAGATCATTGTTTGTTTGTGCTGCTGCAACCTTTGATAGGAAATTTGGACAACTAAATATGCAAACTTATTAAAAAGAGAGAAAGCACCTAGCTCTCATTTTTGGAGATACCTCGACCATTTCAAAAAAACCAAAACCAAATCCAAATTAACCTCACCAACCTATCTTCTAAGGAGCACTGAAGTATCAAAAGGAAAAGATTCAAAAGATTATGGTGATTTTTCCCTTCTTCCTGAGTTTTGATTCTTCTCTGATATGCTTGTTTATTGACAGAGGCTATATGTGGTAAAGAGAAAACTAAAATGCTAAACATCTGAAAAACTGCTATTCCCAAAAGACTCAGAACAAACTTCAGCTCTGTTGACAAACTTTCTTGGTGTGATGAAGAGTTCTGTTGACTCTTACTTAAAATACAATAAATCAAAACCACATCAAGAGATGTCACCCAGCTAAATTAATCCTGGTATAAATAACTTAGAACACAGTTAAATAAACCAAGTCAAACCAGAATATATGACTGGAGAACCAATGCAGAAATCACTCAACAGGCCCTACTGTAGTTAGCAAACATATTTTGAATTTTTTTCCCTGTATCATTTACTGGGCTCTTATTCAAGATTGATTAAATCTTAGATGGCCAGTTTCCATCCTCTGTGACTAGTCAGTAAATGAAGTGGCTCCCAGTGGCTATACTACACATTTAATTTTTTCCATGTTTTTGAGAACAGCTACCACCTGAGTCACAGTACCACAGTTAGAAGCATTCAAGAAAAAAAATAAAATCTATTGTAAAATGCTGGAACAAATCCACTATTTCAGACTTACCATTCTAGATCAAACCAATGGTCTCTTATGTCAAGTGGTTTATTTTTAATGGATCTTAAATTGTGTCTCTTGATGTGGTTATGTACAGCTGTTTTCAAGGACATTATTACATAATGTGTGTGGGCAGGTGGCAAACATTGCTACTTGTCAGAATTAAATCTGGCAAGGCAGAAATAGAAACTTTTATAATTTTTTTTATTATTTGTACAATGAGAGCATACAGTGGGCCAAATAGGATTCTTCTGGACTGGGAATTCTGCAAAACACTGACTAAAGATTTTGATCATAAATATAATCAAATCTCTTTAAGGCAAGGAAATAAGTGGGGAAAGGAAGAAGTTCTAAAGCATCTTAAGGGTAGTAAAAGCAAAGCAAATACAGAAGTTATGGATGAACCTAGGTCTCTTTCCAAAATATGATCTGAAAGTTGAGAAGAAAAATTACAAAATAGAAGACAGAAGCTCTCTAGCAAGCGATAACAGGTGAGCAGATGACCCCACTTGCTGCATGTCCACAGGGCCCAATTCCATTCACCAGTTATAACTGATCATGGAAGGAATGTGTTCGATCCACTCACCAGCTGATCCAGAGAGGGAGGATAAGGAAATCCCTAAAGCAAGAACAAATAGCTATTCTAGTTTATCGTAGCATTTGAAAGACAAATGGACTTATATACAATGACATTATTCATCCAATATGTGACTTTATTATCAGCACCTACATGTGACATTAGATTAACTCTTCAAAACAGCTCTACAGTTAAGACAGATCTCACATCCTACTCTGGGGGAGTCCAGGTTCTGCTGGTTTTTCTCAAGTTTGGATGTTGTTCACTGAGGATGTTAAGTCAAGGCCTTCTTTTCCTTCTGCTTACCTCTGCCCCATCAGTCATCCCATCAATCGCTCTTTACAAGCTCACAGATGCTCTGCAAAAATAATTTCATCCACTTTTTCAGGGTCTTTAACATGTCTCTATCAGAGAGCCAAACTTCACTGTGCATTTCCTCTTGTCTTCTGAACTGCCTCAGTCAAGTTTATGCCACCACTAAAATGGAATGAAGCAACGTGTTCATTATTGAAGTGTCAGCTGCTTTTCTGCTCCTCTCTTGTCTACTTTTAGGAGACTCCAGCACATTCTGCACAATGTTTCCCACTGCTCCTGCAAGAGGAATTTAACATTTATGATGTGCTGCAAAACTTTCAGGAATTGTAATCTACCTGCTAAGAAGTACACACCTATCAGGGGTTATGAAGCAAAGCAAAGCAAAGCCAGGCAGCAGCAAGGTTAATTCTTAGAGGATGGAAAATGAAAATGTGACATAAGCGAATAACTGCTTTGTTTGTTGTTAAAATGTGTTTGTACTCAGAAAAATATCTTGCAGCAATTTCTTAAAAGGGAATCTGGCCCAAAGGAGCTGACATTAATAGGAATGGGGAGAAGAATGGCTCTCAAATGCTGCCATGCTGGGAATGCTGCACACTGGCAAGGAACCCAATGCAATCCTCAGACAAGGGTTATGAATCTCCTCAACATGCAATAGCAAAATTACCAGATGCTATACTTGCATATATCTATAAATCATTGCTTAAAACATAAATAAATGAAGCAATTTATTACACTAGATAAGGAAATTATGGACTTAACCATATAATTTCTTTTTATGAGATTGCAGAGGAAAAAAAGGAATATTAGGAACTAAAGATGTGGCGAAGCACTAAAAGCTATAATGTACAAGGAATCAAAAATAATTTTCTAATAATGTTTAGATTTATTTATTTTAATAATAAAATCTAAATAATTTACTAAAATAATGAAAATCATCCAAATCTTACATAAAATTTCTAACCACTTCCCCAGCAATTTTATTGCAATGAATGGGTCCAAAAACTGTGTCTTCAACAGTGTTCATAGTACATTATATATGTATTATAACAAGTATGTTAATTCAATTGCTCCAAAGTTAAATTACAACATTTTTAACTCCATTTTATTTTACTTTCTAACAGAAGATTTAACTGGACAATATTTTATTATTATTAAACAAAAAATCTGATTGTCAAGTTTCATGTTTTTATTGCATGTTGTGTGTGTAGAACTGTTGCTACAATATGCTAAGTAGAAAACTATGGCTAAAAATGAATTTTCTACATATTTGGAACTCTGCTTACAAAAATAAAAAGTAATTGCAAGTAAGTGCCTGAGAAATTTATGCACTGTGTAATTACAAAGTGTTACAAGTACGGTTATAGACTTGCTAATAAGCTTTTCATTTCCTTCCCCCTTATTTTAAATACTGCTTCATCTTAGATGATTTATTTCTTTCTTTCATAACAAGAGAAGGTTTTCCAAAATGAGGATTTTTATAGAGCTACACTATTTGTTTTGCAAGGGAATAAGTTTCCAGAAACTGTTAATATTCAGCAGTAAGCTCTTACATAATAACTTTATTTTAAATACAGTAAGTTTATGAAAACCTCCTAGAGCACCTTGGCTCAATGGAGATTAAATCAGAACTGCTCAGTATATTCCACTGCTTGGAATCAAATGTAGTTTGGATGGGAAGAAAACCACAACCAAACAAAATAACCCCCAGGTCTTTGAAATTATACATGCAAACCTTGGCAACATTTATCTGGAAGCAGCTACTTCACCACAGTAAGGATGATTGCTCTTTCCATCACTAACCTTAAGATTGGGGGAAAAAATCAACTCTTCTGAGAAAAAGGGAGCAACAGGAAAGAATTTTCTTAGGAAGGATGATGAGCATAGGCAAAAAGTAAGGACAAAACCCAAAATAGGAGTTCTTGGTTCTGTCCTTTCATGGTCTCTTTGTACATTTCAGTGAATAAAGGATGCATTATTTAAAAAGTCTTAACTTCAAGGAAAGATGTGCAGTTGAGGTGCTCTTTGCATTCTCATTCAGTTACAAAGACCAGCTGAACTCTCTAAAGTATAAAAACCTGTCTTACACACCTTCCTATTTCCCATGAAAATCCTAGTCAAACAGTGAAGGATTTTTTTTCCTTCTGCACAGATCAGGAACTTTTAAAATATGCTAAACTGGAGAAATAACACAAACAAAAAATAATTCTGAGCATGTGATCTAACAGGTAATTTTTTATTATCCCTCTCCTCTTATGAGAGATACCTACTCAAAATTCAGTGAGGTGAGAATGGAGACATGCATGCCAAAAATCTAATGCAGTATACGTTGTAAAATTATAACTACTGGGAAGTACATTTCAAAGCAGAAGTGTTGTTCAGGGTTGAGAAAGTGGGAATAAATAAATAGTAAAGATCTGCTAATCAAGGTCTGTCCAAATCTTGAGGTTGCTTTTGCTGCCCTCTGTGAACCAGCTCCTCCAGGGGAGGAATTCTGACTAACTGGAAATACAGCGATCAGATTCAGGCAACCTGTTTTAGCTGAGCTGAAGGTGGAAATGTCTTTAACTGTACTTCCTTGAAGTACAAGCTGAGGAGTCATCTAGTTATCAAAAACCCTAAGAAGGAAAAATAATCTTTGCACTATCAGAAAGATATTTCAGGTCACATTATGGCTGTTACAGGCAGATTACTCACAATTTATATCAAGATGTTCACCTTCAAGAGGCAATATTTTCTCATTGAAGTTTCCAAGAGACAGCATTTTATCTAAGCAGATGGGTGCTGGAAACACTCTTTCTTTAGGAAGAAACTGGTTCTGCCTTATACAAAGTAAATACTATTGACATTCTAATAATGATTTGTAAGATACAGGCATTACATATGTTTAGCTTCACCCAAGTATATCATCCCACAATTATGCAGGCCTATAGATTACATCAATAATCCTATCAATAGTTCTGTAATAACACAGTATCTCAAGGAAAGAGAAGGGATTATATAAACACACAAAATAATGCCCTTATTTTAAATGGAAATAGTTTGCCTTCTGCGGGAGCTTTGCCAAGAGTTAAAACATAAATTTTTTATATCTAATACATCAATCTGTAACTCTTTAGCAAATGAATTTTACATGTACACTGTGAGCTCTCATATGCTTAAAAGAAAAACAAAATCTTCCTTTGAGCTGCTGTTCTACCTATTATCCTACCTGAGTCCTTTGCAATACCTCAGACAGCAGATGTGTAAAATAATCTCTCCATGCAGGTACATCAGCATCAGTTTCTGAGAAAAAAAATTAGTTAAATAGAGAATANCTTCTACCTATTATAATCTTCACTTTTTGATCCTACCTGAGTCCTTTGCAATACCTCAGACAGCAGATGTGTAAAATAATCTCTCCATGCAGGTACATCAGCATCAGGTTCTGAGAAAAAAATTAGTTAGATAGAGAATATAAACACTGAAGAGTTAATGGGGAATGCTATTTACTCAGTTCCTCAATAGTGTGAGTTCACAGCAGTTTCAAGAGGGCAGCAGCATTTTTAAAGAATTTTGTCATATCAGATTCAAGCCATACATTTATCTACAGTCACATATCCTCAAATTCATTTTACTGCACTACAGCTAATTCTAACTTCTTGTAGCACAGGAAGTATCACTGATGATTTTAAGACTGAGGTATAATGATTAGTCTCTAGTTAAAGCTTTTAACATCAACAAGGGTGCAGGCTACTTTGCGTTGTATTGTCCACCCTGAAATATCAGTCTTACAAACAAGGCAAGTGAATAAAGACTCAGACACTCTGTCCACTCACATGAGTATTTTCAACTTGTTCATTGCACTGTGCAGATCATGTTCTGCAAGATACAAATGTAACATTCCAAAGCTCATAATTTCTGGTTTTTAAAAAGTACTAGATCATTTGTAGCCTCATGATGATCAGCAACAGCTTCTTCATGGCATAAAGAAATTACCATCTCTCAAATTACCTCCAGGGAGATTTTTTTCTTTTTTCTAGTTTGGTTTTCCAAAATCTCCCTCTTTTGAAAGCTTCAGTAGTGCATTTGGTTGACAGTTTCCACCTACAAACTAAAACCAAAATCCATCAGATATATGTTCAAAATGAACAGTATAGAAACCCAGCTAGTATGAGCAGGAGGGGAAAAAAAGGCTTCTTAACCAAATTTTATATAGAGAGGAAAGCCTGTGTATCAGAACTGCCAAGTGATCACTGTTTGGAATTGGTGCTCTTTCCTAAACAAGGATATGGACTACAGCAGGGGGAATAAACTATTTAGTTACTCATGGCAGTATTGTCTCCTCTTCTTTAAGGGGACATGTTTTTGAATTCCTGCCTTTTTTCTTCCATGACCAGTCAGTATGGATAAAGTCAGACCACAGAATTAAAATCATCGTGCCATCTGGCAAACATTTTCTGCCATCTTGCTTGTGTACACTTGCAGTGCTTCTCAAATCTTGCCCTTCTTTCACCTCCCCTCTACTGTTCATCCTCTCCTCCCTTTACCTGGCTTGTATGACAAAGGGGATAACTAGCATTGAGTACAGATGAACGCCCAAATATTGGTGCTTTGGTGTCAGCAGCTGCCAAATCATTTGGACATGCTGGTGGTTGGAGTTTCACCTCCTGAGAACCTTCTGAGCTTGTTGAGGAACAGGACAGGAAGGGGCACCAGGACACCCTGATGCCAATGGAGTGTCCACAGCCTAACCTAAGTGATAATGATTCAAGGGTAAGACATTTTCATGCACTGCAGACTAGAGAGAAAAGGGAAGAATTAGAAGTCTGAGGAGAGTCAGCAGTATTTCCTGTGCTGTATTTCAGATGGCAGAGATGACCAAAACAGTGGAAAAAATGGGGGAAAAAAATAGTACAAGCCTCCTCACCTTTCTGCCTTCTCCCTCCTTCAGGCAGTGCACCTCCTTCCAAATTCCGGGCAAGTTGCTATGGAAACTATCAGCATGGCTGCAAAAATAGGGAAGAATTATAGATTCCATCCATATATACATCATTTAATTTCATCAAAGAAAGAGAAATGGTACAAGGTGGCAGACCCTGTTACTAAGACCGTTTCACACTGGGGAAGGAAGGACCCTCTACAGAAGGGATCTTAGCTGAAAATCAGCCCTTTGGGCAAGGTCACCCAGAGGAAAAGAACATCAGCAAACCCTGTCCCTCTTCAGCTGAGAACAGTGAGTGCAAGATGCCCATCAACAACTTTCATTTGTTTGTTTTGTTGAACTTGTGTAATGTGACACTAGAAGAGTCACGTCACTCCTTTCCTCCTGTTTTGCACCTTGACAAAGAGTTGGGAATTTATTCCCGTGTGTAAGCAGAGATGTCTGGGGAAAATTTCAACACTGGTGGCTCTCTAAGACCTCAGACTAAGCTATCTGAAAAGAAACAATGCAGTAAAAGGAAATAAGAGGAAAGGGAGCAACATATGACAGGGGCTTTCAAATAACAAGGCACACAGTTAGATGCAGCCTTTATATTTTTCCCATCCCTCTGAGAGTTCAAAATATTCCTACATTGTTTAATAAATTTGAAGAAGAAAAGGCAAATATAGCACTTTGTATATAGAGAGAGCTGTAGAAGGAGAGAAAGAGAAGGTAAGGGACTCTATTAATTGTTCCTGGGTTTTATTTTACTTTCTTAAAACTCAAATACACCTAACACTTGCTGAACAACGACTTCAGAAATCCTTTGCAACTCAAAGCTTTTTAATGGTAATGTACAGGTGGATGGAGTAAGTAGGAAGATTCATGTTGTATTACTGTGCAATTCTCCATGTTGGATGAACAGTCCTGTGTAGGGATGTTGGGAGAACCTGACCAGAACCTGTGTCTCCTTCTTTGTCTTCTTTTCCCTTTCAAACTGACAGAAATGTTTCCTAACTATCAAAAAGGGTATTTTTTTTGTAACTAATTTACCTGCCTCTTAATTCTCTCTACCATGCTGGGTTTTTTACCACTTTCTCTGTCCTGCTTCACTGAAAAGAAAAAATAAGGAATTACAAGGTAAATTACATTTAATGACAAAACTTTCAGAGGTATAAAGAATAGGGAAGCATTGTAAGTTTAGGACTGGAAAAAGAAAGCCTTGTCTTCTTAGGCCCCAAACTGCTAAACACTGATCCAGTCATAAGCACATGAGTAATTTAAGTGAGCTCTTGGATTCAAGCCAATAGTTAAATGTTAAATATGTGCTTGTTCCACCCAATGCACACAATCTGGTTTTAAATGTGACATTTACATATATATATATCTTTTGGAGTTGGGGAGATCAGAAAAGCTGTTTATAAACCAGAACATAAGGCTAAAATCATGATTAAAATTTTCTGAAAATCTCTCTGATGATATTGTGAAGCATTGTAAAATTTTGTTTAGAAAAGCTTGGAAAAAACAAATATTAATGCAATTTACTTTAGTCCACTTTCCACTAAATATGACATGAAGAAAAGCTATGAAGAGTAAAACAAACTGATTTTATGAACAACAAAAAATTTCAAAACAACTAAAATCCATGGCATGTTGTCAAGTGTTACCTATTTCAGTAGCAGTGAAAGACAGCTGTGAGTTAAAATTACAGTTTAATTTGCATTAATGCATTTACACAAAAATCACAGAAAGAGGAGAGCATCTTATCTTTTTCTTTTTTTTTTACTGAAATTCAGGGGAGGGATAAAAGAGGATGTTTTACTCTGCAATGAAAATAATTGTTGGAGTTTGACAGGCAAATTGAACTAACTACATGGCAGATGAGTGAATTTAATGTTTCCAGACTCAAAGTTTTTGCAGGCTTAACTGTCAGATAATAAAGTAAATTTCAGCTTTTGTGGCTTAGATAACATATTCTTATATTCATAAGTACATTTTCTGAAATCTAGGCAAAGATAAAGATTACTAAACAGAGATGCTTCAGTGTTACCACAACATTAAAAGAGAAGGAACTAACCCTGCATATTTCGCATACACCAATAACCTGATCCTGTGATAAATTTGTCACAGTGGGATTGAGTTTTTCCACCATACTCCTAAATTTGAAGGGGCTGCTCAATAGCTTTTTAGCAAATCTTATTGATATCTTTGCAGAGAACTTTAGCAGGCCTTAAACTGGGTCTTTAAGGGACTTCATGTCCATTATTGCTGCCGTTGGCCTTTACATATCTCATACTACAGGACATCTGCTGACACATTCACCATCAGATACAGCAATGCAGAGGAGATGGGATGGGAACACTTGCATAAGCCTTTGAGAAGAGAGGAATGCTTAATCCGGCCCACTGGTAGGGAGCTACCACACTTTACAACACGCAAATCAGCAATCTCTGCTAATGCTACCTACATAATTAATATTTTTCAAAATCAGCATGCAGGCAGATGCTTTCTTCCAAAGATGAATGTTGCACCCGTTTGTCCCCAGTCCATCTGCCTAGTGGAAAGAGTTTAAGGAGGAAGTAGATGAAGTGCAACCAGTCAAGTTCACTGATCACGTGCTCCAGGATCCTCTTGTCATCACAAAAGTATTGCAAGTCTGAGGACTTAATGAAACACACTGCCAATGCACAGGTGCTAAAGGTTACATGAAGGACTTTCCAGTTTATGTTCCCAGCATGCAGTGGGATTAGCTCAAGGTGCCAGCTGGGGCACCATATTTCTTCATCCATGTGTGACATTAAGATACTCTGACAAGACAAAAAAAAAAAAAAGATAATGGAGCAAGGAGAGTAAGAGTGTGTGCTGCAAGTGCTACTTGAGTGTTGTCCAAAAGACTGCTGTACACACACGGCCTACAGAAATGGTGTGCAGGACTGGAGCTGAGGACAGAGAGGATCACAGATCACAGGCTCAAGCAGAAGGTCTGCCATGTTCACATGGTAGTTGGGTGGGGGTTAGTCCTTGTAGGTGGGAAGTGTTGTGCAGATTTGAGGAATACTTCACTTGTGGAGAAAAATGGAACCAGACTGGGTCATGCTATGCACTGCGCAAGAGATGTGGGATCAACTTTGCCTGGGAGTTGTAGGAGTCTGCAATTTTAGGAGAGCACAAGATAGGTAGAGATCTACTTCACCACTGGTAAGGAAGTTGTGCAGCATATGGTGTCTGCTAGCATGTCTGCTCAGTTTGAAGCCAAAAGAGTCATGTTTTCTTCTAAAAACACTAAGGTCTTGGCAAAAGACTGGAATCCAAGAGATACCTCTGGGGAAACTCCTCAAATCAAAGGATATGCCAGTCACATCACTTCCCAGAGGAGTGGCAAAAGATGGTGCTTTCCAGGATATTCCATGTGAGACTGCTAGCCCTAGCCAAAGGAACAACCTGTTAGTTCAGCTCAGTGAGTAGTAACAACCTCAGCTGCCAAAAAGGAGGCAAAGGAGGGACTTGGTTGTGACAAAATAGGACAGGTTGGGCAAAGGACAAACCTGTATGTGACTCATCAAAGGCCTGCACAAGTCCTGACTTCACAAATTACTCTTGCAGCAGCACAGAGGGCATGGAAGATCAAGGCAAGTCAAGCTCCAAACCAAGCAACTGCACAGTATCCATGAAATACTTATGATCCTTCTTGTCATGTTTCTTCCCTGATCAAGGGAGGAGAAGACAAGTAGCAGACAGCTCCTATATGTCAGGTGGAAAAGGCCACAAGTCAGGATAATGTTGTTACAGACTCTCCAGCCCAGAAATCCCTACATCTGATCTGAGGGAATTATGTTCTCAGCACATACACATTCTTCAGCAGTATGCCCTTTCCTAATATATCATAATTTCCTCTGAGGATCAATACTGAGTGCCAATTCGTCAGTTTGGGAGAATTTCTTTCCTTTAATGATAGAATGTCTTCCTGCATAAGAGTGGGAGAACTAATTCAAACAGCAGCAGAGTCCAGGGCCCACACATCTCAGAATTCAGAGTAAAATTGCATAATCAATACCCTAGGGCTTTTTATTAGGTATTTGGCAACAAGCTTCAAAAAAAAGTAGGAGTTCCTTTGTCCTAATTCTTCACATTGATAATTTTAAACCTATATCACAGGACCTACCAAGGACTACAATGGATGGAATATGAAAAAATGTGGAAGTATTGCTGTCTTCCTGAACACAAGTGATATTTTTCTTGTCACTTCTATTTTTCTTCCAGGTGTTGGATGCATGTCATGGTTCATAGACACATATCCCAACAAACGTGTACACATAGCTGGACAAAGGCACCCCAAGACTGATGCACTTCCAGAATCTGGACCTCATGCTACTTCTGATATTTGCTGCATGAATTGCCAGGGAAGATCAGAGGTACCTCTGAGACAGGTATCCCAATACCACACCTCACCATTGGGTGATCCTGTGCAAAGTCATTCCAAAAGGATGTGCTCCCTGTGATTGTCTTCCACATCCTTACCTCTTTGTTCTAGCATAAAAGCAAACCTCTCCTCCACACAGGGGAAACAAAACTCCCAGAGAATCACTACAAAGCCCAAACCCTTGATATCAGTCTTGCTGGAAGGCCGGTAGGTCAGCCTCACTGTAGAGAGGGGACAGACACTTGTCAGACAGGAGGTTGGAGAATTTTTGATTGCTTGTTTTCAAGTCTCCATTTCATGAAAGATGGCTTTAGAATTGCTGGATATTGCCAGTGTAACCCCTTTGTATGACAGATATATGTAAATTCATGGTTATACATGAACACGTGTCATTCAAAGACAAGTTTCTCCTCTAACAGCCATTTGCACTACTCTTTTCTGAAGGAGCAAAGAAATGAAACACATATTTTCAGATCGAAATGGGTTCTAGAAAAATGTTTCTCCCTACAGTTTTTCACACATTTCCAAAACAAGAAGCCCTCCAGCCCCCAGGAACTCCACATTTTCTCAAGTTCCTGCTAGGAAATCCACACACATCAAAACCATGCTGCTATGGAGGTAGATAGCATCATGTTATGTCCAAAAAAACCCAAGAACCCTAGAATTTGCTTGACTTAAGTTATCGTTCTGCACAAGTACCCATGGGAGTCTTTAGACCATTCTTTAGACCACCTGTGTCCCATACCGAGTTCCCTTACACCCTGGATGTGCTCCATATATGCTGGCAACTTTCATCCCAGCTCATACAAGGTCTGAGTTCTCCAGCTGTGAGAAAAGTGAGGAAAGGTGAAAACATTTGCAATGATTATTGATGACCCAGCTGCTCAGCTGGAAAGGAAACAGTCCACTTTTAGTAGTGCAGATGGCCACTCCTGAGCTTCGTGTCCATTAGTGGGATGCACAATGTGATGCACAGTTCAGCTATATGTTAGATTTATCTCTTTCTGAAAGTCTAAGAATGGCAGTGCCATGACTTCAGGGTGTATGTCCTGGCAGCTTGATTCCACACTTGCTCATCACCAAGGAAATCCGTGAGGTTGCCCTCAACTGCCTTCCCTGGCAAGCAGCAAGGACTTCTGTCACAATGTGTAATGCAAGAACTGTGAACCTGATATGAAAGCAATTAGGCCGTCTGCCTACACGGGAGTTCCTCATAGACTACCAAGAATCACGATGTGAAGTGTTGGAAACATTTAATACTTTAAAGCTTGACATTTAAAATCTTTTTCTGCAAGCACCTCTAAGTCACCTCTGCTTTAACCCCAAATAAAATCTCATAGACTGTGTTGATACCATTGAGTATTATCAGAGAAGCAAGATGATGGTGTTATAGACAGCTGGCATTTCTGCTGCCTGATCTGTTTTCAAGTATGAACTACCAGTAGGCATCAGTAAAGAAAAAAAATTAAATTTAATAGAGAAAAATATGTGACTATAAGGCCTTTTTCACACCAACAAAGTTTTTCAGCAACATGAGACAGCAGAAGTGATAATCATGTGGTGAACTGCTACATTCTTTTGGAAAACTATTCCTGACTTTACCAAGAAAAAGAAGAAAAAAAAAAAACACAAAACCCTGACAATTTTACATGCTGAAATTTCACAATATATATAATTAAGTGTTTCTATTGGTCACCTGTATGGAAAATTCAGGCTCAGAACTCTCACTTATGACTTACAAGTTTCACTGAGCTTTAAAGAAGTTTTTCCACAGCTTTGGCTTTTTCCAAGTTTATGGCAATGAACAACAGATTTTCTGTGACTAAAATAGCAAAGCTATCCACTACTGTATATTCAGTTTATGGCATGTCATAAAAACTTGACAGGTTTCAACACTGCCCACAGTACTCAACAAGTGAGTCTTTTGCCTGCAAATTCTGAGCATCCTTCCACAAGATTTTCAGCTGCAGCTGGGGGCTTGTCCAAAGAACTGCAGAATTCGACTAATGAAGAAACATTTGACATTTGAAGGGTTCTGTCCCTGCTCATAAGTTTAATTAATCATTAATGAATAATTTTTGTTTTCCCTCTTATTTTTTGTTCCAAAACTATGTAACATTTCTGACTTCTTACATAGAACAATAAGTTGAGTCCCCAAAATTTCATTTTACCTGAGTATATTTAAAATATTGTGAAGCCATGTATTTACAAGCATTCCTCTCTGAAAGATATCTTTTCTCTGTATAATTAGTGGCCAAACATTTCAAAACCCCAATCAATGCCTTTGAGATATTTTTCCATGCCATGGGGTGAACTACAATTACACCCTTGCTTTCATGTAAGTGACCTGAGAATTTTGCACCTGAAACACTGACCAGCTGGACCAAACCTTCCATCCTGGGGATTAAAAGTTGTTTTTGACAAAACTTTTGGTTTTATTTCAATTTAAAGTAATGGGACTTACCCATACACTTCAGGAATGCCCCAAAATAGTTACAAATTTAATCCAAATTTCTTCCAGTTCTTGTCATTTTTTTTTTTCTTGACCAGGAAAACATTTGTCTGTTAATTCCTTACAAGAGAGGGAATTGTTCCCTTCCCACAAAGAAGAATGAACATGTTAAGAAAGTACAAGTATGATCTTGTCTCGTGTTACTTTTACACATATGTTTCTTCTTTATATGCTAGTGAAAGGAAAGTGGATCTCAAATAAAGCAGATGCCATGCAAAAGTCTATTCTCTCATGAGTGACTGGGAAGAGAGGTTTTTGGTAGTGAAACCAACACGTACCAGCTGGTGCAGTCTACAAGAGATTTCACCAATTTACATCTAATCCTCAAAGCACAGTGAAAAATATCTCAGGGTAAAGCATTCCTCATTTGGCCAATAGCAAACTTAATGCAATGAATAGCTATAGTGAGGAGTAAAAAAAATTGTTAAGAAAACAGACTTTTTAAGGTTGTGCTATGGGAGAGGAAGATGGAAAAAGGAAGAAGGAATAAAGTTTACTTCCCCACTACATGCATATTTCTAGCTGGTTAGTCCCCATGGCCCTGATCATGCAACTGAACCTAGACCAAAAAATAGTTATGGCTTCCAGCATACTAGAAAGATACTTGATAAATTTTTAAATAAAGCTTAATAAAACCCCCCAAATCATAAATGATTTCCAAGTTTAGACATAAAACCATGAGCAAAAGTATTTTCTCTCATTTACTGTCTCCTAATTTAAGGCAGACTCTTGAAAGGTATAATCTAATGTAATCTAATTTTTGATTTAGAAACAATATAGTTACCTCAACAAAAGCACTAGCTTTATTGGTTGCTTTCTATTAAGAGTGTTAATATTCAGATTAATTTCAATAAATATTGATTTAATTTAAATTGAAGTTGACTTCATTTTTACCCATATTTCAATTACATTATTGCTTTACTGTGTCATAATACAAAGTAACTCTATTCAAGTAGATTAAAATATAGCTTTCATCTGTCTGGAGAACAAATATCATTAAAATTAGTCTAATCCTTTCAGGATAAAATTCTCAATAATCCACATGAGGATACCATAATCTCTCTCTCAGTTATTTGTCAGTCATTAAAGTTAGCACTCAGAGTTTATAATGAGAGGTCTTGAACAGACTGTATTTGCTGAGTCAATGCTGATAGACTGATAGGTTCCTATCCATATAAAAGCCCATCAGTGCTTCTTTAATTCTATTTGTTTTCTCACTCAACTTTTTGAACCCCACTTTAATGAAAAAAAACTTTTAGAAATTCATCTTTCTATATAATCCTTCACATATTCTGGCCTATTGCTAAAGCATCTGTTGAAAGTGTTGGCCAATGGTAAAACACACATTTTTCTTCCATCTCTGCCATAGCTTTGTTCCAAAACTGACTGTATTTTGGCAGAAAACCACTATTCCCTTTCCTTGGGCAAGAACATCTCTTCTTTCCCCATGCCTAGGAACTCCTGCTACCTGTGAAATCCCTGCTTTGAAGCAGTAGCTGTCTATGCTGTGCAACAGCAGGGACTCAGAGAAGCATCACTGGTGACTGAAGGAAGGTGTAATGACAATTTTATCCTTCTGTGCTCTCTTCCCTCTGCTGTATGCTTTTTCTCTCCAACTTTCTCAGCACTCACACACTTTCCTACCGAGTTTTTCAATGTGCTCCTCATCTTTTCCATACTATGGGGGCATAGCTTGTACTTTTAGGCCAGGATATGCCACATGCCTCTGTATCTAAGTTGAGAATCTGGAATACACTGAGGTAAACTCACATCTCAGATTTTCTCCATTGATTTTTTTTGTTTGACTCTATCAGGAATGCAGACCCAGAGTTGTTTAGGCTTTTCCATCCTCCTCCAGCTGAGACGATCTCTGTCAAACTACTTTTGAAGTGTTTTTGAGGATATTCAACCCTTTTGGTAACAGACAGTTTCAATTTTCCCTTAACATTTTATATATTGGGTCTTTTACTGGTATAAAAGTATTGCTAAGAAAAAAAAATCAGAAATCAGAATCAGAAAAAAAACAATATTATTTATTCTAATGACTAGAAATTGTAAAAAATTCACACTGCCTTAATCAGACAAATTAATAGAATCTTTAACAATGGAAAAGACCTCTAAGATCACCTAGTCCAATCCTTAAACCAACATCACCATCATGCTCACCACTAAACCCTGTCCTTAAGGGCCATATCCACGTATTATTTGAACACTTCCAGGAATAGTGCCTCTGTCGCTTCTCTGGGCAGCTCATTCCAATGCTCAACAACCCTTTCATGAGGAAATTTTTTCTAATAATTTATCTAAACCTACCCTGGTGCATGTTGAGGTTGTTTCATCTCATCATTTGTTACTGAGAAGAGACCAACTCCCACCTGGCTATACCCTCCTCTCAGGCAGTTGTAGAGAGCAATAAGGTTCCCCCGAAGCTTCTTTTCTCCTGGCTTAAACAACCCCAGCTTCCTCAGTCAACTGGAACCTCCTCAGTTAACCAGGACTACTGGTAAATTATGGGAAGTGGTTTGGTGAGCTCCTCCACAATCTCCTTCAGTGACCTTGGATGGATCCTATCCAACTCCATGGCCGTGTGAGGGTCCAAGTGGTGTAGCAGGTCACGGACTGTTCCATCCTGGATTATGAGGCCTTCATTCTGCTCCCTGTCTCCGCCTCCCAGCTCAGGGTGCTGGGTACCAGGAGAACAACTGGTCTTGCTGTTAAAGCCTGAGGCAAAGAAGGCATTAAGTACCTTAGTCTTTTCCTTATCCTTTGTGTCTGTGTTTCCCCCCATGTCTAATGAAGTACAGTTATTCTCCTTGGCCCTCCTTTTCTTTCTGATGTATTTTTAGAGACACTTTTTATGGTCTTTTTCAGCAGTGGCCAGATTAAATTCCATCTGGGCTTTGACCCTTCTAATTTTCTCCCCGCAGAAGCTCACAACATCCTTGTAGCCCTCCTGAGTTAACTGCCTATTTTTCTAAATGCAAAAATCTCTCTTTTTCTCCCTGACTTTCAGGCAAAGTTCAGTCACGTTGGCCTTCAACCCCACCAGCTCATCTTTCGGCACATGGGGACAGTCTGTTTCTGTGCCTCTAAGATTTCTCTTGCTAAAGGGCATACAGCCTTCCTGGACTTTTTTGGCCTTCAAGACTTCCTCACAAGGGACTTTCTCGGCCAGTCTCCTAGAATTTCAGCTGATCTAGAAAAGATAAAAAGTATCTAAATGTAGGAGAAGGGAATACAGGTGACCTTACCCCTGATAAGTAACAGCTGTATTAATTACCCAATACAGCCCCACCCCTGATGAGTCACAGCTATAGACAATAAAGATAAGTGTGAGAAAAGGGAGTGGGTTAGCTGGTGAGGGGGAATCAAGAAGGAGCATCCTGGGCAGAGAGAATCACTGCTGTGAAGTCAGTCTGGGTCTGCAGTTAGAGCCTGTTGGTGGAAGCTGCAGACGTAGTCTAGCTGGGTAAAAGCCTGCAGTCAGAGTCTGCCAACTAATACACGCAGTCATAGTTCAGCAGGAAATAACCAGCAGTCAGAGGCTGCAAGGGAAATCTCCAGTAGGAGCTTGCTGCAGCCAGGGTCAGTGAATAGTTGGAGTCAGGGTGGCTGAGC
>VXBB01002367.1:841646-854353 GCA_013399915.1 Illadopsis cleaveri
TTTTTTTTTTTTTTTTTTTTCTGTTTTAAACTACGCAACAGAAACAAGCAGTCAGGCTGTGGCTTGGGACTTTCTGTCCTCTGACCTCTGCCATCATTACTATTCCCCTGCATAAACACAGCCTGAATGTGTTGCTGCCCTGTCTTCTCACTATTTGTTGCTTGTTCACAGAGAGTTAGGGAGAAACAAGGCAAGGGCTTTGGTCTTTTGGAAGGGTTTATTCGTTCAGTGAATAACAGTTTCTAATTGGAGGCCAATGACTCAGCCACCCCTGCTGATGTTTCAAAGTCCCTCATCATAAATAGATGCACATAACAGTAATCTAAAGTGCATTAAAATTCCTTACCTCTTCCACCTTGGCAGCAGAAGCTGCAAATATCCCTCACAGCGCAGTTCTGTTACCTGGGTGATGTTGCCGGGGGGGAGAACAAGACCAGCACGAGGGACCTTGCTGGCAGGAAGGGTGGCAGCTCCTGAGCCTCCGCCTGCAGCACAGTCACTACAGGGAGTGGGGACCCTCCACAAGCATGGGAACTCAGGACAGGTCCCTGGTAATTGACTTCAGCTCAGTTACTCCATCAGCCAGATGCACCAACCCACTAATACATACAGATTGCTTGTGTCATTTTAGCTTTTTATTTTGGAGTACTATTTTGAAATTGGCTCTACCAGATATGTTTTTAAATCTTAGAGACTGGGTATTTCCTTGTGTCAGTATTTTTTTTTTCTCTCAGACAATACTATTTCACATGAACTGTTGAATTTGCTCAACCTAATATTAATAATAACAAATTTATTCTCATTTAGAACATGCAGTTTCTCTTAATGACTATTTGACATGATTCAGTTTCATGTCCTGTCCTTTCTGTAAGCCATGTATCTCCCCATTTTTAAAATGTTTCCTCAGCAGAGGTAATAAAGGGAAAGAGAACAAAATCTTTAGAAACTCCAGTCATTCAGGATTACTGTGTTTTGTGTAGTGAAAATAATCACTTGAAGTTTATTTCCACAATATTTCCACAGCTGGGATAATTTGACATAGCTCCAAGAAGTCCTTATTTACAATTTCTTTCTAAATTGTAACTGATTATTGTAATAATCACTGAGTCTCTTTTTGAGCATCAGGTTGTTTTCACAGTACAGAAATAAATTACATGACTTTGCTACAAAGATTAAAAGGATCTGTGTTTAAAAAAAAGGACATGCATGTTACACATCCCTTTCCAAGTGAATTTAAATGAGAATTAGATTCATAACACCTCCCGCAGATCCAGATGTAAGTTACAGTATTACTGATCCTAACCAGTATCACCTATATGAACTTCCAACAAACTGCAGCTGCTCTTCTATGACATTTCCTATTAAGTCCAGGATTACTCAGAGAGATTCTTTTGGTTTAGTCACCTTTCAATCAGACTAATACAAATAATACTGTCGTCATCAAAAAAAAATTAAAAATAAAAATAAAAAAATCAAAAAACCAAACCCTAACACAATTTTTGTCCTCAAAGAGAAGAGAATAAGACCTGTTGTGGGTACATGCCACCTGGCTTTTGTAAGATTGTCCTATTCTCCTGTTCCCATTCCGTGTTGCCAAAGCTTTAACTTGGAAATTGGTTTTAATTGACAAGGTGAGATCTGTTAATTGTTGGATTACATAAACTGCAGGACAATTATAATTCACAGAAAAATATGGTTTAGTGAGAGTCTCTTTAAATCATTGGAAATAGAAGGTATGTACAGGTAGGATCTCTCATTGCAGAATTTATTTGCCAAAAGAAAAATACAACATCTGCGGGAAAGATTTTTTTTTAATTTGAAACATTGGTAGAATATCAAATCAACTACATCTCTTTAAATTGCTAGGGCAACTTGCTGTGCAAACTCTGTCCTTCCAAGAGAATTCTATATAGTTTTCCCTTACAGAAAATGATCACATGCAACTATTTTTATTAAATGCCCTTTGTAAAACTTAGTCAGTTCATGTTTAACTATAGATAGTTACTGAATAAATAATAAATGAAAGCAAGTAGCTTTTTATCCTTCATGTCCTCTTGATGCAGATCATTTTGCAGCAGGCAGAAATTTTTCTTGGCCATATTTTCTGCTACATGCCAAGATACATTCAGTCTCATCCCAAAAACAAGAGCTTGACACCTTTGAATGAGTTTTTGAAAAATGCTTGTCTCTGCTTCTGCATCACTTTTGGGTTCACTTCTGACAATAAAACACAGCAGCTTAGGGGCTTGAGACTAAATTATTCATTTACCTCAAAGCAATAATTAACTGTTTGGTTTCTTTGGAGTTTTGGAACCCCTAAATATCTCACTCCAAAACCAGAGAGGTTACAGAAATAAATTCTATCTGTATTGGTTTGGGCTTTTTTTTGTTGTTTTTATCTTGTTTCAACATGACTTATGAAAGGATGTAGTCTAAATTTGATTTCTTAACATGATTTCACCAAGCTGGCATTAAATGAAAAGGATGTCACTGATTTTTCTTAACAGCCTGCTTCATCCAAGTGATAAAATCCTGCAATTTCCAACTTCCTCAGCTGCTCAGCTGATACTCAACGGCATTTTGAGTCTGACCTATGCTTGAAAACTTGGAAAATCATGATTTTTATGAAACACATCAGAAATTCAGTTTTTCATTCCCGATCCATGACACCTTACCCGTCAGGACTCCGTTTATTAGAGATTGCGAGATTCACGGATATAAAATTTGCCCCCATCTTTATTGCTTTGCAAGAGACTTTTTTATTTATTTACATCAGACTACAGTATTACACGTCTTATTGTGCCTCCAGTAATTCAGTCACTTGGAGAGAGTACACAAAACCTGTTTCTCACACTGTATGACAAACCCCATCTGTTTGTCATGCCTGAGGTCTATATTTCGTTGTAGCCGACAATGTGTGGGTAGGCCCGAACTGCTCCAAGTAGGAAGGCAGAAATGGCAGTGACAAAACCTGTGGGATCAACACTGAGCCACAAAGTTACCTCTGGGCTTCCTCACCCTCTTGACAGCTATCTCCTGGAGCTGGTGTGACCCTGGTCATCTGCTCCTCACTCCTACCCCAAGAGAGACGAAGAGCCAGCTGTAGTTGCTTTCAGCCGATCAAGTGTATCCTGACAGGAACACTGTGTTTTGTTCATGATGGTATTAAACTGTGAAGCAGACAAAAATCAAAATATGGCCAATAAGCAAGATTTGTTTCTTTGTGAAAATGTAATAAGCCTACTTTAGAAGACAGACCTTCAGCAAATATATTAGTGCCTTTAAAGCCCAAAAGATCTGGGACAGGCTTCCAGGGGCCTTCCACATTTATTCCCACCTCCACATGTAGCACACGTGAGTGTTGGTGTCCACAAAATCCCATGTTCTTAGATCAGCTCCAGCCTCAGCTACTCTTCCATCAACTTGTTTTGAGGAAGGAAAGGATCTTGAAGCCAACTAGATTGCATAATAGAAAGCATATAATGCAAAGATATATGCAAAATTGTGGTAAGCTGGAAAGGATATTGTTCTCTAGTATGTTTCTTAGACAGTTCATCGACTCCTGATTGGGATAAGTTATGTATCAATCACAATAAAACACATTTACAACAGTAAATAATGTGGGGTTGCAGGATTTTGTTTAACAGTTTTCATTGTAAGTTTAGTTTAGTTTTGTATACCTAAAATGGTCCCCTTGTTGCTTCAGATGGGCCCCTGACTGTCTTAGAGCTTCTTATCAGAAGGTGATTTATGTTGTATGTAGTTGCTAGTTTCTATTCTCCTTTAGTCCAGCCTACCAATGTATCCTCTTTCTCCCTGCCCATCCTAAGTCCTGTCCCCTAAGTCTAGAAGCCTCAGTAGAATCTGCCCAGCGGTTGGCAGAGACCCCCGAGACCCCTCCCCAGTGTACCTTTGATTTGTTCTGTATTATGTAATCCAGTTGGCATTTACCCCCCAGGTTTGTGCCATTGGTGCAAAGTTGTATCTACCCCTCCCCTAGCCCTAAGACAAAACCCCTGGGAGCCCAAGGTATGGGGTCTCTCCTGAGGAACCGAACCTAAGGTGAGGGGTCTCCCCTGTACTCCCCAATAAACCTTTGTTCCTCCACCTCCGAGAGTCCCCTCTTTCATCAACCACGACTGTGACAGTGAGAATCTGGGTGCTGCTGAGCCAAGAACCCACACTTTGATCCTGTTGAAGCATGTCCGAGCTGACCGGGCTGCCCAGATAAGGAGGGCTGACCAGAGGGACACGCAAAGCAACAAAATAACAACTGAAACAACCGTTAAGATTATTTTAATTAAGTTTCATGCAACAGAATAATAATCTCCTTCAACATAAAATCATCAAAAATATTTTTTTAATTTCTGTTTTGTGTGCACTTCTCTAAATGGCAGCATAATTTGTTAACAGCTTTGAAAAAGTTCTTGATAATCATGTTCTGTCTATTCATTATGTAAACTGTTAAGTAGTTACAGACAAATAACCCATTTTCAACAGGAGTCAGCTGTATAAAATCATAATTTTTAAAAGAATTGCAGCAGAAATGCAACTGGTTTTTTTTGAGTGAGACCAAATCTTGGAAACTCACAAGGTGATGATTTTTTATTAAATTTAAGAAGTTCATGTTTTTAGTTATTAATTGTAATTTTGTCTATTCATTAATGTAGAAGCAACTATTTTCTCCCTGCCTAGAGCCTTTCTCATTGCTATCAAATCCATTCTTACATGAAGACATTTTCCAAACAAAAGACATGAGGGCAAGTTCAGAATGCAGCTGAAATAATTTCTTCCAGATCTGAAGTCACTCTTTTGTGCCTGTATTAGGAGGGGAACATTACTTTTTTATTACTGTCACGCATTGCTCATTTCAGTCCTCCATTATCCTTCGTCTATAGACTTTTATCTTACTGCTTTCTCCCCTTCAATAGCTGCCAATCATCCTATTTTATATGGAGCCTAGATGGTCTTAAATGCCATAATTAGTACAACTAGTCACTGAGTACCTCAGCTGAAAGATTCAAGTGCATTTAGCTGAAATATCTTAATTTGCCTTTTTTTCCCTTCTTTTTTTTGCTAACAAAAACACTGAATCTGAAGAAATCTGCATTCAATGGTCATGGATGTCTTTGCAAAGCACCTTCTATATTTGTGAAGGTTTCCTAGGGTCAGCTTTGCACCTGCTGTTGAAAGACTTTTGGTAACTTTGCACAACTCCATGGCATACCATGATTCATTTGTTAAAAGAGAGGCCAATATGTCTCAGGAAAAGAGATGAAATCAATAAATTATTGTGTATGCACATATGCTTCTGAATGTCATTTCCTCATAGTGGCTCTTGAACCTGGATGTCAAATGTCTAAAAAATGGGTTATGACTGTTTTCTTCAAAAAGAGCAGAAATACCTCTCTTTACAGAAAATAGCACTCCCTTTCCACATTTTTTCTTTGATACTTTCTGATCAGAGACCTCAAAGATGCACTTGGAATTGTTTTCACCCCAAAAGAAATAAAATCTTTTAAATGTTCAGTCCGGAAGAGCCCATAAGAATAAAAGAATAGTAGGATGACTATTATCATGATTAGGCAGCTCTCGTGGGGAAAGGCAAGCCACGTTTTCTATCCTTTCAAAGTCTGTTTCTGGCCTTGTGTCACTCAGTCATTAGCTAACCTGCAGTCCTTGGAGTAACAACACGCCTAAAGCATCTCCAGTGAGTAGTTTAATGCTTCTTGCCTTGAACTTGAGAGTTTCAGACCTCTCAGGCAATGACAAAACAAAAGATGGGGTATCCCACATTATATGTAGAAGAGGGATAAAAATATTTCAAGTCTTTTCCTAAAATGAATTGATGTGGACTTTTACCAAAGGTTTACTGAAGAGGATACAACTCCGTGGCACCAAGGTTCACCTACTTATTCCCAACATCAAAGGATTTTCTCATGTCTGGTTTTCCCTACTCTACTTTCCACACCCAACATAATGTGTAAGTACTCACTATAGGATTTAGATTTTGTGAAAGGTCTGTGCTGCCTCCTAAGAATGAACAAAGGTCTCATGCAGTAACTCTGACTAAAGGACCTTCTCCTAGAAAGACTTAGTAAGTATGTTCTAAACCTTTCCCAATGTCAGTTTTACAGGTGAGACCACAATTTAGGCTTGCTGAGGTGGACTTTCATGCTATTGCAAAGGTGCTGAATGGCTTCAATTCAGAATACAGCCTAATGAAGAGTCATAACAAGCACTGACCAGATGGTGTTTTAACTTATTATATCAAATCATATGACATTAGATATCACAGAGAGCAGACAATGGATGTAAATGCACACAGAAATAGAAATATATCCTTCTTTGGGACCAATGTCTTAAATCTGCCCATAGCAGTCCTCAAAGGTTTTTAGTTCAATTTTTTCAATGCACCACAATTAAGCCTGGCTATGTATAATCTGAGAGAAAAACACCATGGTCAATTGTTTAAGATCTCAGCTTCTGTTCCAGTATTAAAGAAAGAACAGCATTTGTGAATGACAGCAAGCTTTTAACACTGCTGAGAACACAGTGTACTAAACACTAGATATAAAGAAGGGGGTTTTGTGGTTTTTTTAATCAGAATTGTTCATAATGGGTTTTTATAGTACTAATGCACTTACAGGTTTTCAAGCAATGTGGGCGAAACCTGGATGCCCCCAGCTGCCAGTCAGCAGCAGCCTCTCCAGCTCGGCACCCTGTCTGCCTCTGAACCAGTGCTGCAGGGCCAGTGCTGGGTTTTCACAACCAAAAGGAACCCCCAAAAGTCCCTGAGTTTGAGTTGCCCTGCTCAAAGATCACAGAGACTAGTAATGATCCTGACAGAGCTTGAAGCAAAAAATACACTTTGATTTTCCAAAAGATCTTCCAGGAGGCAAATGCAAAATGTTTTTTCACTTGAAGACGTGTTTCCCTTAGAAAAAAAGCAGTGAAGAAATTCTTGTTTCTTATCGCAGATCCGGTGTTCAACAAATCCTATAAAATTTACAACCTTCTGACAGCTTTAATAACTAAGTAAGAAGAAATCACACTGTACAGCAAACATCAATGCGTACACAGAGTAGCTGCAGGTCTCTAATGAAGCGTTACAATCTTAGCAAAATTAAAAAAAAAAAAATTGACAAAATAAGACATAAATCTGTATACTGAGTCACAGTAGTGTCCAATTGCCCACATCAATTTTTTTGACAGGTTACTGTATATTTACTTCACTCCAGTCTTTGGCAAGCCTTTTTATAATTTTCATGCATTACTCTATTATACCTCTGTTCCATTTTGCATGTTTACTTTCATCCACAAGCCCTTCTACAAGCCCAGCATTCTCCCCACTGCTGCAGTTGGTCTGCAAAAGTCACTAGAATATTTCTTGTTTCACCACCTTGTTCTCCCACCTCTCCATTGTACTTTTGTTTTACAGTTATCTTTAATTGAGAGAATGATCAAGCCTAATTTTGTATATGATAACAAAGCATTTTAAATTTTAATGAAAAACCTCATATATGTCTGTAAATGCAGACAGTCAGGACTGAACAACCAGCTGCTATACTTAGATTTTTGTTTCAGAGATGCACTTGGAAAATTGATATGTACTTGGACAAGGGATCAGCAAGGAGTCTGACCTGAAACCCGCTAAACCTATGGGAAGACTCTTACTGATTTTAAAAGTTTTGAAATGTAGTACTTCGTATGTTGTTCAGCCAGTTTTTAAAACATATTCTGAGGAAATTGCCATTTTACTATTACAGAAATCTAAAATTTCTCCACCTAAAGTAAGCTAAAATCCATAAATCATTTTAAAAACTTCAGAAACTTTATTCAGCAGGAGAAAGGCTAGGAAAAATGATAACAAATCTGTGCTTGCAAATTCATGTTTCTTTGAAGGCTGATGATAAAAATTGAAACAAAGCAAGTAACTTGTATTAAAGGAAGGTAGAAAATGAACTAATTTGAATTAAATTGAATTAATGCAAAGATGATCCTAAAAATCACAAAAAGTAAATTTTTATGAGAAGAAGCCCCAGTCCCAAACTATAGTCATAACACAGCATGACAAATCAGGTGAACATCATCCAGACCTTTGAGAACTTGATAGCCAAGAGACATGACAGATGGCTGAACAGCAAACACAGAGGCATCTTTCTTCTTTTGTGAAGCAGAGTTTTTTCCAAAATTTTCCGAAGTGTAGTGGTTTAATTTGCTGAATTAGTTTACCTCCTACATTTGGAACATTCATAGCAAAGAAGAAAGGAAAGTTTGCCAATTTCAGAGCATTCATATATTTTAAAACAAGAGCCAGAATCTCAAAGTGATTTTATTCAAGCTCTGCAAATGGAGAAGCTGAGGAACAGATGGATTGAGAGGGCTTCTTGAGCACTGAGAAATTCCCCTTGAAATCAGTCAGTGGTGAACACAGAGGTGGTGAAAACAAGATTTCACAGTAAAGCTGAATACTGGAATTAGAAATGAGATCTAACAGTTCCCTAGCTCTCATGCTTCACAATCCAGGTAAAACCAAATCTCTTTTCTCAAAATGAGACTCTGATATCCTTTCAGAATCCATTCCGTTAATCATTGCATGAAGTTTTACATCCCAGATGAACACACACCAACCTGTTTTTTAAAACTAACACTTTTATCACTTGCCTTTGCCCTAGAAATGTGAGATGGACCCAATTTTGAAAAGCAAGAGCTAATGAATTGCATTTTACAGAGATTTATATGCTGTAAGATGTGGTTCATTGGAGGACACCTGGTGGTTGCTGGCATCTTTGGAAGGACTTTCACAGACCTGGCACATCCTTTCTCAGCTGCTCAAATTTTTCCCATTTCCTGTGATTTTGTTTCTTTCACCAATGGTGTCAAGAATAAAGAAATCCATATACCTGGAACCATAACTACCATGTCTTAAGCTCCCCATGTAGCCAACACTATGGGATGTCAAACACATGAATCAACCATGCTATTTAGCTACTTTAAAATGTATCAACTCAATTTCTATTTACATTTGAAATTATAAATCAAATGTTTCACGTTGGGTTTCGTTAAGGATTTTCCTGTAGGAGACTTTGGGGTTTTTTTTCTCTGTATGTTAGAAATAGCAACTAAGTCTTAGATCATTTATTTTTAACCATATTAAAAATAGATTGTTTTCAGAAATTCATGCTTGAGCAAGTGACTTATCCTACAGTTCTCAGACACTGGTTGCAAGCTAGAATAAATACCTCTCTTAAGGTCTACTCCACTGTTTACTGAAGAATCTTAGAAGTACCATTTGAATTTGAAAAGTAATATTTAAATAAATACAACAAGGAAAGATGAACCAAAGTGCTTATTTTGTAATGAAAAGCCATTTTATTCCCAAATTTATCTCATTTTTAAAAATTTGAAATCAAATGTGGTAATAATTTTATAACTCAAAAAGAAAGAAGTGTAAATTTTTCAATTTACAAAAAAAATCCTTTTCCATAAACAGTTTTGAACTAAACTAACTGGCATTTTGGAACAAAATATTCATGCTTTAGTATATACATATCTTGGACTTCACTCTAACTTAATCAAGCAATTTATAGTCATGCCAGATCTAGCATTAACAAAAAATGTAAATTACATGACAAATTAATAGCTCTGCTACAGAAGAAAATTTTAACCCTTCCAGGCTCTCATTTAGCACTACAATCTTTATGTATGCTCACAAGAAATAATTTTTTCTACCCTGAAGAATATATTTTTCTGAGTTAACATGATTATTTTTTAAATTGCCTGTACTGAATAAGGTTATACGTGAATGTCACAAATAATGTAACACCTTTTTAGCTCACTATGGAGTTCTGAGGGAGTATCTCTGAGCCTCTCTTTTCTGCTCTACTTGATGGGAAATGTGATAGAGGGAGAGCATAAGTTCTGTTTCCTCTAGCCACCTCCTTCACCTTGAAGTGGTGACTGCAAGCCCAAATAAAACCTTTCTGCCCAGGGCAGGCAGGGAGACATGAGTGACAAGTTCTAGAGATGCCAAAACAATCTGAAAATACTGAAGACTTCTGGGGGATCATGGAGGAAAAGAAACTGATGATATTTAGGACAAGCTCATGTGCAAGCACTGAAGTTTATCTGTAATTTGAAAATATAAACAAAGGTGAGCTCATGCAGGGATAACAATTCTGACAGGGCTGTTCCAGTGAGAAATTGTTCTCTTTATATCCATAAATATGAATATGAATAATTTAGGCTGGAAGTTGCAGGCACACTGTAATCAGCTACCCTGCTGATTTAATCAGATTATGCAAAGGGCATTTTGGAGTTATGAGGCCTGTTGATGGATCTGGAGTTGGCACAGCATAGGGCACAAAATAAAGGTGGAGATGCAAGTGTATGATATTCTGCTTAGGTCAAGATAAAACAACAAGCATCAGGAAAAAAGTGTCTACAGGATCTAACAATGAAGGTAACTGAAGTGTATAGAAGACTAACAGGTTCTAGAATTAGATGCATGTTGATTTTTCTACAAGTGATTGCCTCTACAGAGGAGGTTAAGGACTATGGAAAATGGTTTGTTACACTTTATAATAACATAATACATTGGTAATAAAGTTCATAATTAACTTTCATATCAAGACTAATTATATTCATAGTAGGGGAAAGGACCAAAGCTGACAAACTGCAGTTTGCAAATATCACAATATGTATCAGTGATAAAAAAGCACTTCCAAAGTCATCTAAGAACTTATATGAATATGCATTTTACATGGTAACTTAGGCAGAAACTACCGCTGACTTTCCACAATCTGCTTCAAAAAAGAACTGGACTATTTATTACTGGTACGGAAATTTAGTTTGAATCAGATAAATTAGCTACAAATTTAAATACATTTATTAAACAGAATTAAGTCTCTAAGTGATCAGTTTCATTCAAAATTAAAGTGACATCAATATGGTATCACATAATTTTCAAAGTGAATTAAGCAAATCATAATCACGGCTGTCTTAGTACTAAGAAGAAATCCCTGTAGGTGTTCACTTTAATCTAAACAATCATTTTCACAAGACCCTTTCTTAATGTTATGTAGTTTATTCTCTGGGCTTCTTTGAATTAACCCAGAAAGAATTTTAATAATGTGTGAAAAATCTCAAGTCAGAGTCTCCAATATTCTTTATACAGGGTTATCTCCCAGAAACTTAATAAATCACTACAAGTATTTAACTTATGACATTTGTTTTCCAGAGGATAACAAATTAGCTACAACTACACTTCATATTAACAAATAAAAGACAGGTTATTAACAAAGAAATGCACTGGGTCAAAACCAGAAGCTTTAAGTTTATGCAGCAGTTCTGGCAAATACTTGTTTATACATTATCAGTTAAAATCAGGTGGGATGCATCCATTTTTTCTATTATGAGATGCTCTACACTGACCCTTCATCTGAATTTACTTTATGGTATTATGCTTGGAGATTAATGTATCTTTTACTTCAATATCAGCCACACTTTTTTTTTTTTTTTTTTTGGTTGAAATTCCTTGCAAAAACACAGATTAACTTCTTTCCCTAGAAAACTTTACCTTCCTTTTATTTACTGTTTTCTTTGGATTAGAGCATTTTAACTGTCTCATCTAATACACAAAACTATCCAACTGACCTCTTTAAGGAAGACTGGTTTTTATTTCTCTTGCATTACTGCAGAACTAAAATGCCTGTTTACAGCACTTTATGTGAGATCAGAATCAGAATGACTTGTAAATAGAGAAGCAGTGTTGTTGCAAGTCAAATGTTTGAATGAACAACAAACATACTCACAAATGTGTCCCTAAAATGGGACTTGAGAGAAAACTTTCAAACTTAGTTTGTAAATAAATTTAACATCAGTTACATTTCCTTCATGTGTCATGAATAGGTAATGAACAGAGCACAGAGCATCACTGCCAAATATTGCAAATTCATGATCTAGTCTAGTCTCGCACTGCTTAATCAACTTCCTATCAAAAATAGTTGCATTAAATAGTAATTCATATTTTTAAAGCAAAATTCCTTAGGTAATGTCCTCATGGAATTCTTTACAACTCTGCTGTACATCCATTTTTAAAAGCTATGGATACATGCAGCCTTTCAGTAAATTCAGTATACAGAGAGATAGTTTAAAAACTCCACCATGTCCCCCTCAGGAATCCCACAGCAGCTTCTAAACTCCCTTTACAGTTATAAAATTCATATACAATTTTTCATTTTCTCTTTGAAGTGCACTCACACAAATAATGACTTCTAAATTTCTCAGTGTTTCTTCTCTAATGTGGAGAAACCAAATTAATTCAATACATTTCTATTGCAGAACTTCTGCTTATAAATATTCCCTGGGTTTTCTAACATCATTCAGTTAAATGCAGTGAATGTTTTATTGTAACTCTAGAATTTCCTTCAGAGAAATTACTTAGGGAGTTGTTTTCCAGTCTACATTTCATAAATCGTGTGTTCTTGTATATAGAAAATGGTTCTGTATGTAAGTGTTCCATTTTGGTACACAAGCTCAAAAAAATTCTGTTTAAAGTATGTAATTTTTTTCTTGTTTAAAGTCTCTTCATATTTTAATACTTTATGAATAAAATTACAATGGTTCTGAAAATGTAACCTTTTTTTGCAGGGAAATATGAGCTTATTTATAGCCTCAGTGTCACAGGAAATTTTTTTTTTCCT
>VXBB01002367.1:862337-896775 GCA_013399915.1 Illadopsis cleaveri
TTTGGGTATAGTTCCCCATCAAAACCCTTTTTTTTTTTCCTTTTTTTTTTTTTTTTTTTTTGCATATCTACAAGGAAATTCACCTTACACTTGCTACACAAGTATATTTGTCTCCACTGAGGACAATGAAGAATGTTGTACTAGAAAAGATTTAATCAAAAACCACAAAAGTTTTTAGTATTCACCATGTTGAATTGATGTTGCTCTAGCAAAATCAAAGTCTTTCTACTGCAGAGGCTCTGCAGATGGAAAATCACCACACTTCTGAACCCATCATACATATCAGAGAGCACATTTAACCTCCTAATTTCTCACTGGCTTTCAACACCAGGTGCATTTTGAAGCATGACATCAGACAATAGTTTTCTAGAATTGGTAACTACCAAGAATATGTACTGAGGAAAACAGATATAAAGAGCCTTCACACTGAGAGCATGGGACATGTTAGGAATATATGCAAGGTTTACAAATGACAATCCAGATTAAAGGAATCTAAAACCACTTCAGGAAAAATTCCTTTATTCCCACATGAATCTTTCTTTGATGCCATAGAAACACAGAATCTTAAAATGGTTTGGGTTGGAAGATCAGCTAAGTCCAACCCTTCTGCCATGGGCACAGACACTTTCCACTAGACCAGGTTGCTTATTCAGCTTGGCCTTGAACATGCCCAGGGATGGGGCATCCACAGAGAACTTCTTTCCAATACCTAATATAAACCTACTCTCTTTCAGTAGCCATTCCCCACGTCCTTCTAAAACATCCCTCCTCAGCTCTCTGCAGTCTTACTTAAGGTACTGGAAGGCTGCCCCAGAGCCTTCTTTTCCCCAGGCTGCACAGCCCCAACTCTCCCAGCCTGTCCTCCTAGCAGAAGTGCTCCAGCCCTCTGATGATAGTCATGATCCTCCTCTGGAGTGTCTCCAACAGGTCCACGTCCTTCTCATGTTGGGGACCCCAGAGAGGGATGCAGCACTCCAGGTGGGGGAGAGGGGTTAGAATCACTCTCCAGAGGGGGAGAATCACCACCCTCAACCTGCTCACCCCTCTCCTTCTGATGCAGCCCTGGATACAGTTGGCTTTCTGGGCTGCAAGTGCAGCCAGAAGGTAAGGAAGGAACCGTCTGTCAAATTCATGCCAGACTAACTCCATGAAGCAGAAATTTCCTAAGTTGTGCATTCAGTTTGCAGTTTGGGTGCTATTTGTGGAAAACACCAACAGAGAAAAGACTGGTTATATCTCATCCTGCCAATACTTGTGCTCTTCTCTGTCCTTGCAAATAATACTGTGATTCCTCAGAGGCTAGATTGAATGGTTTTCAGATATATCTTTTAAGAGACAGATAATATTGAGGTTTCCAAAGGCACATCAAGGATGGATTCCTCCTCTCAGAGGCTACGTCCCAATATGTCAGGCCATCAGGAAGATGCCATTTTCCTCCAAAAAATAAGATAAAAACACTGTGTTTTCCTATCCTCTTTTTTTCCACTCCATCCATCATAATGCTTTTCTGAAAGGAAATCCATATTCAGATCAGCTTTATTAATAAACAAGGCAACTTTCCCCAGCTCCCTATTGCTTCTCTGCTAAGTAGCAAATTTCCATTCCTTTCCTCCATTTGTTAAAGCAATGACTCAGGGTTCTTGCAAGGCTGAAACACCCAGGATGTGTGAAATGTTCATATCAAATCAAGACACAAGACAGCTCACTAATTCATAAAAAGCTGCTAATATCATAATAATCCATAAATATTTTTCTCTGACAGATTTTGACCCCTGTTTCTGTTTGTTGGGGAGAGGAAATTCATTCCACAATGCTGCTGCCATGAAGACCTCCTTCCCCAAACAATTACCTTTTAAAAATTACTCTCTATGCCCTGCCTGAGTTTTTTCCAAGCCTTTAACAGCAATAGAAGTAGGTGGTAGAGCTAAAATAAAACATATTTTGTGTTTTCTTCTTAAAAAAAAAGTCTAGCAAATAGTGGATGTACCTCAACAGAAGAGATATGCAAAGTCCATGGCCNACCTCCTTCCCCAAACAATCACTTTTAAAAAATTACTCTCTAGGCCCTGCCTCCTGAGTTTTTTCCCCTTTAACAGCAATAGAAGTAGGTGGTAGAGCTAAAATAAAACATATTTTGTGTTTTCTTCTTCTTAAAAAAAAAGTCTAGCAAATAGTGGATGTACCTCAACAGAAGAGATATGCAAAGTCCATGGCCTGCTCCAAACTTTCCTATAGCATCTCCTGGCATAGCATATGCTCCCAAACAAGAGCAAACAGCCAAGTCTCCTGTGGTGGGTTGACCCCAGCAGGACACCAGGTGCCCACCAAAGCTGCTTTATCATTCTCCTCCTATACTGAGTGGAGCAGATAAAAATTACAAATGGCTTGTGGGTCAAGACAGGGACAGAGAGAGATCACTCAGCAATTATTGGCACGGGCAAAACAAACTTGACTTGGGGGAATTATTTATACTTCCAGTTAAATCAGAGTAAGATAATGAGAAATACTTGCTATAGAACAACATAATGCTTGTCCAAATTTTAAGCCACATAAATGAGAAATATCACCCTATAAAACCTTTCTCCCTTTTCCTATGCAGATTAAGAAACAAACAAAAAAGTTATAAATGTTGTACAGTGGTTGCATGAGGGAACCTACTCTGGTATATTACATATGTATCATATGTAGGATTCCAAATTTGTTTGCTTCTGTCCAGAACTGGTAAGAAGAGTTAAGCAGGTGAGTTCATAAAAAGAGCTCTATATTACTTGTCTGATCCTAATGGGTTTTTTGAGTTGCAGCTGTGAACTTCATGGGGTTATTGTTAGGTCTGTGTGACAACTGTATTTTATTCTCTGTTTAAAATTCATCTGCCAGGGTGAAATCAGAAGTGTGGTTTCTGTCACACATAGAGCAATTACTCTTAGTAGTCAGCCTGTGGAGAGAAAGGTCTGCTGTCCTTTAAAGAATAGGTAGAATTTAATAGAAGTTTTTACAGAAGTAGCACATTTTCTGTGTTTTGCCCAGCTGCCATTTAGTACTACAGAAACCTATAGGCCTATACACACCCAAATTATTTGCTTTTTTTTTATGGCAAGCCTGTGCCAAACCCAAACAGCTCCTTGCTTAGCTCATCCTTTTGCCTGAGAGCTGTGGTCTGGGAACCTCTCCCACAAGCTTCTTGGGCTTCAACATCCAGTGCAGTTGCAGCTGCTACCATTTGGTGTTCAAGTAGATGAAAACAGCATCGTAGTAAAAGCATTGACTTAAAGACACATTACACATACACCATACTCGAATCCTGATTGGAGTCCTATCACATAACATTCAAATTTGTATCAATTGCTCAGCTGAAACCACTGTGAAAATGCACATGGAAAATCCTCCGCGTTGCAAAGGTTTCTAGAATATGGAAATAGCAGTTTTAAATGGAAAAGCTTTTATTTTTCACTGTATAAAACCAAATAAAGCCCATGGTAGTAACTGAAATGTTCTTCTGGGATGAGGAGGCTTCTGTTCTCCTGCTGATCCCAGAGACAGTATATGCTTTTGTTTTCATTAAGTGAATGAAATGACACTAAAGCCTTATTTTGTGAGGAAAAATATTATTTTCATAACCTTCTATGTGATCCTATTATTATTATTATAATTAGTTCTCACTTCTATGGCTGCCACTCTGAGGAATCAATTTGTACATATGTCTGGGTTATGGCACTATCAGCCACAAACCACTTTTAAAATGCACAAACACAATTAAGAACCAACTACGAAGTGCAGTAGAGTGGCTAAATGTCACTTTGCTCTGTCAGACAAGAAAAGAGAAACTCAATACCAGGGAGCACTGCATATGCATGCTTACATATGAGGCAGAATTGTAACACCTGACAGCTCCCATGAGGGAAAAACACCATATTTTAATGGGGTTGATATAGCTGGTGGTAATCTCTGATTTTTAGGCACATATAGGGGTTAATAAAATGGAAGAAAAACAAAAGAAAAAATGTAATGTGGATTTACAGATAACAGTTTTATGCTTAGATAATTTCTATGTCTTTTTTTTTTTCCCCAGCAAAAAAGAAGACTGGAACTCAAGCAGGAGTAGAAAGAAGAGGGGGAAGGATACACTAGTTAAGCCTAATTTCTATGCAGGAACTGTCCACTCCAGACACTTCTTGTACCATGACACAAAACAAAGATAAGAAATCTCGGACTGAGGAAAAAAATGCTCCAAGAGCACAAAATACCATGTTACCTGCTACAAATGACAGCCATATTAATGCTAGTTTTCAGCTGAATAAAGGCATTTTTCAATTAGGGCAATTTTGGGCATAAAAAATTCTTCTTCAGGGAAGACAGAAGGAGGTACATATCCCTAAAGTGCATCCTGCCACTCCCAGGGCTAGCTAACAGTGGTTTTGCCAAGTACATTGCAACTTCACAGTACAAGGGTGTTTTCACTGATCAATCAAATATTTGTCCAACAGATGAAGACTTTGAAAGCTGTGTTTCAGATATCTGAAAATAGAAGATAAATATAGTCAACAGAAATTTTTTTGCCCATACTAAACATTTACTGAAGAGTGAGATTTAGTTGCAGGTCTATCATTAGACTGCCTTCATGACTGCTTCTTGGTGCTGCTTTCTGAAAAGCTTCTTGTACAGGAAAGTATTTTAAAAATGATAGTGGCCATTTTGGAGACAGACAGCTAAGTATTTACTTTAATGAGAGACAGTTTGGGAGGAAATGCATCAGCAGTAATAAGTACTTTTCTTCCAGGACATGATGGCTCCTATCAAGAAAATCTGCAGTATTTCACAGTAGTTTCCAAACTCTCCTTTTACCTTCCACTGTTCTTCCACACTGCCAAATGTTTTGTACTTCAGTACCCATGTTGTCTACTTTATCTCCATACATCAAGGCCCTCTAAATTGTGTTTTCAAAGCTTTTAGAACCCATTTCAGCTAATTTGAAGAGAAATTGTAATATATACTTATAATATATACAAGTATAAATATATAAAATCAGAGTTTATAAATTAAAAGTAAAAAAACTTTTGTACACCCATACATAGGTACACATGTGCTCACAACCTCTCTTTTTCATGTCTCCTAGCAATTATACACTTTTCCTAAGCAACTGATATCATTGTCAATAAAATTTTCTCATGCTGTGTACCCACTACCATTAAATCACAAACAGACCATAACACCTCCAGGAGGTTTACTACAGAGTTTGCTGCAACTTCGCACAAAAAAGTACAAAGCTGCAGGTATTTTTGATATTCTTTTGTCAGGGAAGTAGCAACCTAGATTCCTACAGCCATCAGTCTGCCCCAGGGCTTCTTTGCTTATGAAGGAGATGGGTATTTCCCTCCTGTAGACCTCTAAGCCAATCTGAGATGTTGCCATTGGTATTACCAGAATTGGAAACTGAATAAAAGAACTTGTATTTGCTGCCAACTAAAAATCAACACTGGACAGAAAGCAGACTGAACAGGCTGGTAACTTCCATGATTATTTTCCAGAAATGGCTGTCCTGATTTCTGCTGGGTTACCATAAATTTTCTTCCAAGAAGCAGGTACAATGCTATGTTTGGGATTTAGTAAGAGAGTATGTTGATAACACACAGGTGTTTTGGTTGTAGCTGAGCAGGGCTTACCCTGAGTCAAGGACATTCCAGTTTCCCATGCTCTGCCAGCAGGCAGGTGTACAAGAAGACAGGAGTGAGCACAGGCAGAACAGCTGACCAAATCTTGCCAAAAGAAATATTCTATGCCACAGGATTTCCTGCTCAGTGTATAAACTGGGAGGAGTTGGCCAAGAGGAGCCAGGCACTGTGTGGGATGAGCTGGGCATTGGCCAGTGGGTGGTGAGCATTGGTGGTACTGGGCATCAGGTGTCTGTCTTAGGCTTTATTTCTCTGTCTCCTTTTTATTACCAATAGCATTACCATTAGTATTAATATTAGTATATTTTACTTTGTTTCCATTATTAAACTGTTCTTACTCCAACCCACAAGTTTTTTAGAGGGGCAGGAATGGGCAGTGAGAAAACAACTCTGTTGTTCTTTGTTGCCAGCTGGGGTTAAGCCACAGTGATGTAACCTAGAGCTGAGCAGTCCTTGCACACTGTGTGTGACAGGTTTTACCCAATGCAGCAGCAGAAGCAGCTCCCGCTCTCAGCTGCTTCCCTCCAGCAAGCAGCTCTGCTTGCACACTCTCTTGCATTAGCCACACAGTTGGACGTCAAAACACTTTTAACTTTATGTGATCAAAATCTGCAGTCTGAGATCATTCCACCTTGCATGTCAGGGCTTTATACAGCAACAGTTCCCAAGCCACATGTAGTCCAAAAAAAAGAAAAACGGAAGCCAAATTACTTTGATTCAGTCAGTTGAAATATCTTTCAGTCTATCACTCTGGCATTGAATAGATGTACTCACTATATTGTATTGCACACCTGTAAGATGCAGTTAAAAATTATCCAGGCACAATTAAACTTTTTATTTGACTTTTTAGATTACATAAGTTATCACAAACTCAATCAATTTTGTTCAATCCACATTTTTTTCTGAAGAAAAAACTTCAATGGGAAGAAAACATCCATGTTTAAAATGATTGTTTGATTAAGAATTGATGGACAATTAAGGAAAAAAATAAATCCCAGCATAATCTCCCTGTCTTCTTTACAAAGACTACATTAATTTACCAGAACCAAGAGAAATTCTGGCTCAAATCAGTGTGTTTGCCCTTTGTTTTTCACAGGACAAAAATTTCACTTTCAGTTTTGCTCTGAATTTCTCGTCATGTTTCATAAACTAAACTTGGGGTTTCTCACACCTGAGCATCATTTCTCTGCCATCTGTTGGTCTGTCCTGAACCAGAACACCAAGTATATTTTCCAAATAAAAGATTTCTAAGTTAAAAGAAGCAGAAAACACAGAAAGTGACATATTAACTATCCACACTAGTTGATTGATTGGAATTTAGCCCCACGAGCAGGTTCATGACCATGCTTTCACAGTATTGAATTTTTGAAGCCTCCAAAAAGAAAGAGAGGCAAGAGTGGTTGCATCAAGTACAACTAATTTCCAGGCTGCCTGCATGTGTCCTGCCCCACATTGGCTCCCTCCAGGGCCCATGGGACAGCACAGCCTGTCCCTGCTGCCCCATTCCCCACCCAGAACTTCTCCTGGGCCAGGCAGCTCCTACCCTGCCCTCACCTCTTGCTGCCTCCTGGTGCCAGCACAAGAGAGAAGGTGAGTCATTGGCCTGGAGTTGCAATGGAAATGTAGTGCTTTGCAATGGGAATTTAATCATCTAGAGGCAGATTCTGTGAACAAAACCATAGTATCATTTTTTAATGTACTTTCTCATGTGTTAAAGATATCTTGGCCAGTTTTCTGCTGTTGTTCAGTGAAGTGTAGTAAGCTGCTCATTTTGACAAGAAAACTTCCAAGGCACCTTTCTACTGCATTCAGACTAATTTGGTTTTTAATATTCCATGACAGAAATAAACCTTTAGGACACATTCTTATAACATTTTGCAAGTTTAATTGTTAGGAAGTTATACTTTCCTGCCCTTGTGATAGAAATTATGATCTCCTTAAAAACAAAAACCTCAAAAAATATTATTAGAAGCCTCCTTTTTGCAAATCAAGAACATTGATTTTTCATTACAATGCAGAGCACATAATGTGTAGAACAAAAACTCTATTCAAGCACAGACATACATATGCAAATGGTAAGTCGTGAACAAGAACATAGGTTATTTTGAATGAAAATAGTTCATTAGATTTTAGCTCGTTCCCATTTCACTTACTCCTAGCTTGATAAATATCTTGGATTTTCAACTTTTACCTTAAACATTCTGTTTTTGTGACCATTTAAAGGTCAGGACTTAATTTATAAAGGTGGATATGTGTTAAAAAAAATGAACGAATGACAGAATAGGTGAGACTCACTCAGCAGTTGTATGAGCATCAGTCATTTCCCCAGGCAAAGCAAGCATCCTAAGGTCATTTCATTCTTCATGTAGAAACAATCAGAAAGTGCTAGACTTTCCAGAGAAAGTCCAGAAAGAGTTATCTTTAATATTTCAACAACAACAGCATTTATCAACCTGATATCAAAAATATTTGACACCCATGATTGTATTAACAATGAAGAATATGGAAGTCCTACAAAAAGCTGAATTTCTACAGCACTTTCACAGGAAGTGGACTGCCAGCTAGTTCAAGAAAAAACTCATTATTTATACTGCTGTGCATAAAGCATTTTTGGTCTCATAGGACCAAACCAGATTGTGTTTCTGAGAAAATTTGCCATGAAATGAAGGCATCCACCTTATTCTTTCTTATGTATAAAGAATGAAATTAACAAGAAGATATATGGTGTATCTGTTCAGGGTGAAGATAATGAGAGCATTCCTCCAAATTTCAGCAACAGCAGTAGTGGGAGTCGCAATACATAACATGAGGAAGACAAAAGTCTACAGACTGGAAGTCAGGCTCAGTCTTACCATAAACTTACCTTCTGCAAGCTAGTAACTTATTTAGCTGTGCCTTGAACATGTCCATCTTCACAGGAAATCAGAGAAAATTACTGAGTTCATAGGACTGTATCAAAGAAAATATATCAGCATCAATAAACCAGGAACTTTTCTGTCAAATGCCATTAAAGCATCCAGTAATATTTAATTTCCTTTATATCAATCCATTTAGTTCATGTGCTACTTCACTTGTTTCTAATTTGTCAAATATTTATTTCAGTCTGCTTACAGATTATCCAGGATAACAAGTTACACATGAGAGTGTTTCCTCCATGTAATGAATGCAACACAGCTTTTCATCAATTTTGTAATCAGTGAAGCATTTGAAGTTTTCTAGCCTCTTGTTCAATATGTACTCTGAAAATGCATATTATATTATTCAGAATCAATAAAGAAACAACCACCTTGGAAAATCACATATACAAAACATTACACACAGGTGATTAAACATGTGATAACAATTATCCTTAAATTCCCATATTTTTAAATGCCAAAAGACTTTACCATACATAGACACAATAAAATCACTTTGGTGTGTGGGTGGACCATGCTTAAATTGGATTTTCACAGCACAAACAAGGGTTACAGATATATTAATTGAGGACAATATTGATTATAGCTCTGGCATTGTTCACAGAAACCCAACACTCTTCACTGTTAAAGAGGATCAAGTTGTCAAATTCTGTACTTTAGAAGCAATCACTGGTGGGGTAGAAGCTTCTGGTATAGTTCAGTTTTATGACCAAATGCTGCTTGTTACAATGTTACATATTGTAAAGAGAAGAACAAGAACTATTCTTATCCAGAATCACCTGGTGCAACACTATTTCTTTGCTCTGCAAAAGTGTTTTAGTGCTGGCTCAAATACAGCAGATATGCTGCCAAAACCTGACCATCATCCAGGTCCTTTCCAATTTCCTTTCCAATAAGCTCATTTCCATGAGCTTATTTTCAGAAAGTTCTTGCTTATCAATAATAACCTTGCTTTAGTTCAAACTGCTGGGATTTCGGAAATACTCCAGGAATCCAGAAATCCAGAAATGTCTGTCTGGGTGAGTCAATTTCAAACCGCAGTGGTAATCTGTGTCAGTCCCAAGTCGTTGGATTCCTCCCTCTCCTGAGGACAGTAAGATGACATTTCCACGACTAGTCATGCAGGTTTGTTTGCCCCACCTGCTTCCCTCATGTAAGCTGGGTCTTGCACAGTGTTTCTGACTCTGCTGGTGGTCTGCCTGTCCATCCTCATCTTGAAGGGGAAGCAGAAGTCCTTGAAGCACCTCTTAAAGTTTTCATCCAAAAACGCGTAAAGGATTGGGTTGAGGCTGCTGTTGGTGTAACCCAAAGCAATGCAGAAGTAATAGCTGGATATGGCAGCAGTACTGTGGGACACATCCCCTAAGGCCTCCACCAGCACAAAGATGTGAATTGGAGTCCAGCAGATAATGAAAACTGCCACAACCACAAGAACCAACCTGGTGATGCGACGCAGGTTTCGGTCTTTTTCTCGAGACCCAGAGAGAAGCCGTACGCTTTTCAGGCGCAGGATCATCAGAGTATAGCAAACAATTATAATGAGAACTGGAATAACAAATGCAAACACAAAGACACAAATTTTCATGAAGATGTCCCACCACACATAATCTCTGTCTGGAAACTGCAAGGAGCATTCAGTGCTAGCAGTATCTAAAAATGAAGGAAGCAAGAAGAAAATCGCTTTGTTATTAGATATTCTAAACAATGTCATTATCATAGCATAACCTAGGAAAAGTGATTAGCATGTACTGCAATATTAATAAATGGAGTTATCATTAAATCACTCCAAGGAAGCTTTCAGTTACCATTGAAACTGTCTCTAGAAATTACTGAGTTTTGAGCTTTTTTAAATGCAAAATATTGTATGAAACTTCTTTCTCATGGGAGGATCTAAAAAAGCAGAGCACAAAAACAAAATCTGTAAAGTTGTTTCTATTTGAATCTCACTGAGATTTAAAACCAGACTGAGTACCATGTTCAGTGAAGTAGAAATCTCATCATTATTATCAAACTGCATATGTTTTTGTCTGTGGGTGGAGAAAGATTTTTGATAACATGAATGGTAGAAGCTGAAGGAGGTTTTGATAGTAAGAAAATTTTGCCAATGTATGATAATTACATAATAATCTTTTCCCATGTGCCTTTTACTGCACAAATAGACTACACACAAATGCTTACATTCAGAAAAACTCCTGGAAACATCTTCTTTTCTGTTAAATAGAAGCAAATAAAATACATATGTGCATGGAGTCAAATGGAAGCTACTCTTTTTGCAGATCATGCCATTGAAAATGCAACCTGTGCAGAGACTGCCAGATCTGGGCCACAGAGATCAGCCCACTCGCTTTCCCATTGCCCCTGCCAGGATTCAGAGCCACAGGCTGTCACTTGAATGCATTTAACAGAAATATTTCATCTGACAGGAGGAGGCTAAGGAATGAAATATTTGAGGTTTCATTTGCTGACCTCATTGGAGCCTTCCACCCTATAAAACATATGGAAAAATAAACAGTAAGACAAATGAAAAGGCAAGAGAAGGGGTAAATTTATAACTGCTGTCAATAGTTCAACTCTACTGAAGATAAGACAGTGTAACACAGGGATTTTTCACTCTGAATTGTAGCTTAGATTTTATCCTGCAAGGTTTTTTGGATTTTTTACCATTTTTCCTACTGAGTTCGTCATTCCTCTATAAATCATTAAGTAAATGATTCAGTATACTCCTGTACATCACTTTGTCATATCTGTCTCCTTCAGGACACATCAGAAAAAAAAAATCAAGCCATATTTCCCTGCTATAAAAATGCTTCCCAAATCAAAAACATATTGCAGAGAATTTGTTTTGAAAAACAATTAGGAGAGGAAGTTATTATTACAGTGCCATGCACACATTTCCATGGTTAGATATCAGAAAGGTGTTACTGGACAATATTGAATACGGAAACATTTTAATAGAACATTTACAGCTAAAAAAGCTAAATATTTTGAGGTTTTATTTTAAATAATATGTATAATTCTGCAAGCTGAAAATGGAAAATATATATTTTTCAAGACTGATGCCAGATACTCAGATGACTGCACAAGTCTGACTTGACAATCAGTGAACTTATCTAAATCCTTTGTTATGTAGGTTTTCATAAGCATAGTTGCTTTTGCTTAATTTCATTCTAGAAATGTCAACAATAATCTTCAAAGAAGTTTCCCTGTCAATTATTATTGTTATTTGTAGTAGATCATGGCTTAGCAGCAGACATAGAATCAGGATGAAGGTGTATTATCTAAGTTAGTAAAGCTGCCTCGAGATGTGTGGGATGAAAATGAAGTGTGATCAGGGATGCTGCTCCAGACCACATCCAGCTACTCACTGAAACTCAGTCCCAGAAAAAATGGCCACTTCAGATCTACTGACATAATTTCACATATTGATCAAAATTATGAGGTCATCTTCACTGTATTTTGCTATAATTTGTGGTTGACAATGTTATTTTAGAATTCTAAATTATCAAATACAAACTTAATTATTATCTTGCATCTCATTTCAGTTTACTTTCTATGGAAAATCTTATTTTTAATTCATTAATATTCATTAATTGCACTTGATATATGTAATGCCATAGCAAAGTACTTTATGGAATCCATTTACATTTTCTCAATTTGCATGTAGGAAACAGTCAATAGAAATTCTGATCATAATGGCCAATCCATATTAATTTTCTGGAACTTTGGAAATGGAACACAATAAAATCCAATTTATATTTTATTTTTACAGTCTGAAAAGTTGCAGAACTATGAATAGTGTCATAAACTTCAGATTTCATACTGACATTTTCCACTTTGAAAGCCAAATATTCCAAATACATTGATGTATTTAAGAAAAAAACCTGAATTTTATATGATATTTGGTGTAAATGTATTTTATAATGTGCTTGATAAACTACCATTTAAGATTTATCTTCATCTTGACCTAGGAAACATACATATTAGGTATATAATATTGATTGTGTCCACTTTCATACCCTTCGTACTCTTACTGGTAATATAAATATTTAATTTTATACCTTTATTTTTTTGATACCTGAACAATTCTTCAGCAAGAAAAGGTCCATTAAGACCAGAGCAGGAAAATTTGCACAGATGTAAAATTTATTCTGCAGGAAAAATGTATCTAAAAGGACACACCTGGGAACAATTCTGAGCTGTGATAGCGAAATGGATTAACTGAGTACGGTGAGGGAACCTCAAGTATAATCACTTTCCATTTGCTGTTCAGTTGTTGCTTAAATGTGAATCCAACAGAGGCCCAGAAGCATATAAACGACTGTTTTAACCAACATAGCATAAAGTTTTGGGCCTGAGCTCCAGCTGTCAGGCACAGGCAGCATCCTCGCCTTTCCACTTCAGCATTTATCAGCACAATTCATGGGCACACCAGACAAGGTAATTGACACTAAATGCTCAAGAGAGACCTTAGATCAGACAAGCAGGGAGGAACAGTAGCAGCTGACAAGCAGCTGCCAATATTTCCAACCTCATTTAGCCCAGCTGTGTTCTGTATCACCAGCCTCTGTTTCATAAGTTAAAAAGAAGGGCTGCCTTCTACACGGCATGGAAAAGGCATGTAATCGTTGCTGGCCTCAGAGGACCCCCTTGATCTAAACGTGCTGCTGATATTGAAAGACAGGAATATTCTCTTAGCTGAGCATGCTCCAATAAAACACCTGTCTGAGCCAATGTCCCATGGCCTTCAAGATCTCATATGTAGCAAGATATTCTTCCCAATTATGCCTGAAGTTAATATTTACCCTGCTAGACCTTGTTTTATAGAGCCTGTCAAAACATTACTGGGGAGAAGAGTTACAGCACTGCAGACCAGGACATGTGATCCCCCAAAAGCACTGAAAGAAGAGCTTCCAGAGGACTTTTCTTCCACCTACATAACAAAAGACTAACAGCAGGAACAAAATCTATATATCTTCAGCCAAATTTATCAGCCCTTGAGCAGCTGTTACTGAAATGATTTTTCACACTGGTCTATGTCAAACAGTTTAACACACAGCATTTATTGTCTCTGCCAGATGAAACAGTATCCTTAGGTAAACATTTGTCTCAAGAGGAATGAAACCATTCTAATTAGAAAAGATTGATACTGCAGGAAATCATGAATAATTTTTCAAAAGGTTGTTTACATCCTACCAAATAAATGCCTTGTATTTTATCCAGCCATCCAGTAAGGGGGTGGCCCCAACCCAAGGACACCATTAGAAGTGTCCAGCCTTTTGAAGACACTGAGATGTCCCTGCACTGCACTTACACCTGTGGGTACAAAGCACATGTGTGTGAAAATACTTCTCCCCCTTCCTTCTCAAGGAAGATCTCAAAATCAGATTAACCCCATAGAAGGGTAAGGAGTCAGGAGCTATAGGGGCTAAATCCACAGTTTTCATGGAATAGAAATTTCAAGCAAAGCCTACACATGGTCTGCATACAGTTTTCATTGACTTTGTGTTCTTGTAGCCATTTCCCTGCCATAGCCTGGATTTCCGTTTCCTGTGACAATCCTTATTCTCAGCTTTTCCAAGTTTCCATATAAATTCCCTGCCTTTTTGAAATACGATCTTGAGATATTGTCATATAGAATATATCTTAATTTTCTCTCTCCAGCTACTGACTTTTCCTTTCTTCACCATGCCTTCAAGTTCTGTGAAATGGCTGGTCATAATAAACTCCCAGAACTTCTAGTTTCTGCTCTTGGGACTTCATTGGAACTACTCTCACAACACTCTACAAAAAGAAACTTGAGCCCGCATTTCCAGTTTCAACCTAAACTGGTCCTGGATTTGCCCATTGTGATTAAACTCCTGATAATTTTCCCGTGCTGTCTGATTGTAGTTTTTGTTGGTCTCATCATAACACAGGCAGTGCTCCAAAGTGCATTTTGTTCTTTTATTTGGCCTGGACATCTGAGTTTAAATGATTTATATGTTCCACTGTGATGTTTCACTACATATTTCAAAATGTCAAGAATTTAGACATACTTTTGAAGAAGGAATAAATAAGGTTGATCAATATTTGAACCTACAATTTATTGCCGGTTGAGAAATAAAAAGACTGAACTTTGAATGCTCACACTCACCTTCCCTGACTTTGGTGCCTCCAAGAACTATTGCTGATATACCAACAGATGAGGACAGCAGCCAGATACAGATGTTGATTATCTTTGCTTTGAGAGGTGTGCGAAAGTCCAGGGCCTTCACAGGGTGACACACAGCAATGTATCGATCAACACTCATCATGGTGAGTGTGAAAATGCTAGTAAACATGTTATAATAGTCGATAGAAATCACTATTTTACACAACACATCACCAAAGGGCCAGGAGTTCATCAGGTACTCGGTGCTCTGGAAAGGCATGGTGGTGGTAACAAGGGCGTCTGCCATAGCCAGGTTGAAGATGTAGATGTTGGTCGCTGTCTTCATCTTTGTGTACCTGCAGAACAAAAAAAGTAAGGCTTTATTACAACAAGATATGATAATGTCCATTGAGATATGTAAGAGCTTATCAGTCAGTCTTTGCCATAGTTGGGGTTTTTATATCTTTTCTCATCTGTGATAGAAATAGGCACAAATGCAAGACCCTTGGGATAAAAGTGAACTCATTTTATTCAATCTCTCAGCATGTCTGTTAGCAGCTAAAGCTATTTACCACAGGAAAACCAGGTACATGTACACATTTAATCCAATTAGACAAATTTTAATTCTATTTTCTCAAATACCACTGCAAGAAAATATCACCGTTAAATTTGGAAGTGATCAAAATGTTTTTTGTTTCCTTTTCTTACAGCTATCTTCCAGTGATTGTGAAATTTCTGGGTTTGGTTTGTGGAAGAAACCCATTTTCCAGTAAGAAAAAAAGTTAATTGCTATGTCTGCTGGGCCAGATTGCTTCTTATATTTGTCTTGCTTGAATTCACTACAGTGCCAGCTGATACACATTTTAGTCATTTACCTTCCTTGTTCCTTCCTTGCCAATTTTTTCTCCTTTCTTATCATCAGCTTTTCCCAGTCCTCTCTTTTATGACTGATAATGTAAAAGATCACCATTGTTCGAGTAGGATACCACAGTGGGGAGAAAACTGTCACAGCAGTACTTTTTTCTGCATTCTTTAATTTCATTGAAAGTAAACCCTTGTTTTGTCCAGCTGGTAGGAACTTCAGCCAACATAGAAAAATAGGATCTGTTTTTTTGAGATGACACTCTGCTTTCTTCAGCCTCAATGACAGTTTTGGGAGACAGCCTGTGGAGGGCTGCTTCCATCTCTGTGATGGACATGAAGGATGATGGAGAGCCTGCTAACATGGGAACTCACCTGTCACCCCTTTCTGAAGAGCTTCTCCTCAATTCTTGTGTTTGCTTATTGCTGTTAATTTATCATTGGATTTAATGAGATTTTCTTTCTCAAAACTTCTTCAGCCCCATATTTTGAGTGTGTGTCCAAACTAGAATGTGCACACATAACACACATAGAAACAGTCTGAAAGATTCAACCACTTTAGTCAATGAACACACACGACAATGTGTCTCTTTGCCTTTAAAACCTTGGAGTGTAGAGTGAAAAATTATTTTAAAAAGAAATTGAGCAGTGCTGTCAGATTGTGCCCGATATGTAAATTAGCTATCAAATGAAATGTGGGCAGGAATTTCATTTTATGACCAATATGAAATGTTAAAAATAGCATTGGTTTTTTTCTAAAACATTCTAATTAAAACTTATCAAGGAAATAAAGCCAAATGGTGGTTTGAAGCAAACGGAAAAAAACTGCATGGGAAGAGAGAATACATCCTTCTTGCCCACGTACCAACCCATCAGTCAGAGATAGGCTTCTGCCCCCCACTAGATAATCTCCTCAACAGACCCTCCAGGAGAAGAGGCATTCTGTCCCGTAAGTCACATCATAGCCCTCAAGGCGCTGTTCAAACACAAATATGAGTCTTTCTTTATGGCTAGAAAAAAGCAAATATAAGACATTTTAACAGACAAAAAATTCTCTCTTAAAAAAAAAAAAAAAAGAAAAAACGCTATCTTCAAGTGTATCTCAACTGTAAGACCAAACAAAAGTTCACTAAACACTCAAAATTCTCTGCTAAAATGGACTAAATTCCATTAAATTAAATAGAATGATAGAAGGACATTTTTACTGCTACGGACATCACTGATGATATTTGGAATTGCTGTCTTGTTCACATTGCAAAAAAGAAGACTGTGGAAAGCTGAAGTGATTGCATAAAAAGCACTGAAAATAAGTGAAGGGACTGGAGAAAATTCTTTAGCTAACTTAAAGAGCTGTGCACATTTAGTTTATCAAAAAGAGCACCAAGAGGTGACTTGATTACAGTGTCTGAAGACTTTCACAGGGAGAAAATAGCAGGTACTGAAGAGTTCTTTCAGACTACACAGAAAAGCGTAAGAATAATAAATGTGTAAAACTCTTGAGACAAATTCAGCTTAGAAACAATTACAGCTGTTTTGCAGCAGCTAAGATGATTATTATGGGGAAGGAGAAAGGGGTAATTTTTCCATCCACTGATGCCTGCAAATCAAGGTCTGCTGCTTTACAAAGGGTTTGCTTCAGTCAAATATGAGTTACATTCAGAAGAAATGAAATGACCTTTGATATGCAGAGGTGACACAAGTAATCATTCTCCTGAATCACTATTTCTGTAGATTTTCAAAAACTTCACCAAGGGTTTGGATAGTGAAAGCTTGCTTTCAATGTATAGAAGAATTAGCTTGACCTTTTTTCCTTTAAGAAAATCAGAAAACCGAGGAAAAATATCTAAGATTATTTTATTAGCCTTGAAAAAGCAAATATCCGAAAGTGTTTATATCTCACATTTCCCATTCCTCGCAAGCATAATTCTTTTATGTGTGTGCCATTAAAACTCTATCTACCATATTTTCCCAGCACCTCTTTCCCTTTTTCTCCTCCCTAGCCTTCCAGTGGAAGAATAGCAAAGAAGTGCTGTAGAATAGGATTAGTAAAGATCTTGATTACTTTTGCCTGGAAAAATTGGCCTGTGTATAAATGAGGTATTGGCCTTTAAAGTTATTAGGCTGTATAGATAAAATCATACATTCATTTGGAAGTTTATAAAATCCAGAAATGCCTTTGAGAATCTGGACTCAATCATCCAAACTCCTTTGAATGTTTTTAATTAAACACCTAAAAATTATTTAATTCTTACATGCCTCTGAAGGTATATGCTTGCAGGTTTAATCAAAAGTCTACATAAATGGAGTGACTGCTATTGCTGGCAGACCCTTTCAAGCAGACCCTGATAAAGTCAGCAGGCAGAAGGATTTGCCTGCTTGCCTACAACTCATTCTATTGCACCAAAACATAGAAGGAAATACTTTTTTGTGGTCTGGGGTTTTCTCACAATACAGTCCATCCACTTGAACAAGGTCAAAACAGTGATCATGTAAGGGAGTCTTGTCTTCCTTAGCAAAATTAATATTCTTGATCAAATATCTGAATTCATTTGAGTTAAAAATATTTCTATCTGCTTTAATTAGTTTAGCAGGACAGATAGGGTAAATATGGACATAATTGCAGCATAGGTGGCACAGTGGCAATTATTGACATTTTCTTAGTGTCTGACACAAGTTTTAAAGAGTATTATAATTTTATAAACCATGGTTATATAAACTGCTGATGGGACATCCCATGTCCAAAATTAGTTTGTTAAATGCTGGAACTTCTTAAGAGAACGGAAACATTTCTAATACTAGATGGGAATAGAAAGTCCCTCTTTTAAACCAGGTGCTAGAATTTTAAGTGGCAGAAAAAACTCTGATCACTTAAGCTGGTGGATCTTAAGACTGCTTGTAAAGCTATAAGCAGGCCTCAAGTCTCTGTGGACTAAAAATTGGAAGATATATCAAAACTGCAGAAAAGTAGTCAAGATGAAATATAACACTTTCATATAGATGCTTTTTTTTTTTTTTTTTGATGAGTATATGATGAAAGTTTTTAAGGAGCAAGTTTTAAATTATGTCTACTTACATGTCAAAAGTAAAATTCTCAAAACTATTAGGCATAATTGGCTTTCCAAAAATGGAAAGTACTTTGAGACTGACTTTAGACTGACCCCTAGAAATTTTCCCCCATTTCTCAGTCTACTCATCATTACTGCTCTTTTCCCTCTGGAGTAGAACATGCTTTTAAGACAGTAAATAAGAAGAAATCACACTTTTAACCTGCACTATCAATGAAATTGTGACAGGAGAGGGAAGCATGCTACTAAGGATCTGGTGTGCTTTCAGAAAAAATCTGCCAGTAGAGCCCCTTAAAGTTATTATCTCAAACAGAGGAGAGCAGTGTGATTCTAAAGTAAGTCGTAACATTAGAAAAGCTGATAAAAGGTGAGAAATAGGCTCTGGTCAAACTTTTCATGTAACTATAATAGAATGAAGTAATGAAATGTTCCCGCAGTGTGAAATGAGGGATGGGGAAGGGAGCAAAACTAACAAATATACTACAGCATTCTCCAGTTGCAGAGGGAAAGTATAACAGCATAAAATACAATGAGAAGTAGCAAACACAGATTTTTCACAGATATCTGGGTAAGTGAATGAAAATTAAAGCTAAAGCACATCTAAAGCAAATTGCAAAAACACCTATCAGCAGGATGCAGGCTCTGTTCCACTAGGCTACTCTGAATGAAGTATATGGAGATCAAGCAGCTGAAAAGCTTAGTCAGGAAAGCTCTAAATCTCAAGGCTATATTCTGAGTACACTCACTATAATACTGCGTCAGAATAGGAAGAAAAAAACCAAAACAACAATCCAGGAGAATCTATTCCAAATCTGTACCATGTCTAAAGGATGGCTCAGCTCTCTCTTGGATATTTGTAATCCAATCTAAAATCTTATGCCAATGTGAAATGAAGTCCAAAGTCATTTAAAGAATATCAAAATTAATATGCTGTAGTTTTCATGTTTTTATTGGGTTACATGATATTATCACATTTTAAATTGCCACATTTTAGCAGTAGAGGACCTCAGATGACATTTTAAATAAAGGAAAACATTGCTACTGCACATATTTAATTGTTGCCTTTCTTAATCATCAGATCTTTCAGGACACAACAAAAAATTGTTTTCTACAAAATTATATCACAAAGTGGAATTCTCTTTACTAATAAGCTCCTAAAGATACCAATTTTAAAGCAGCTCAAAATAGAAAAACATAATTTTGTCTTTTGTTCTTCCCCCAGAGAGCATAATCTATGTGAATGTCAAAAGGTATAGTTAAAATTCTCACAATTTTTCACTACCATTTCCTCTCTTCACCAGCCATAAACTGAGCCTGAACAAGATCTTGTGGGTTTAGATTTCCTGAGCTAAAGAACCAGGCTCTGAATTAGTTCAAGTCTACATATATTGTGGTCAATGTGGAAGAAAATTCACATCACTTAACAAAAATGAAATAATTTTTCTCCTTCTATGATAAAGACTTTTAATATTTCTGTGTGAGCTCAAGAGCCTCTCTTTGAAGAAACTGTAAAATGGTAGAAAAAAAATACAGTGAAATTTTTGCGTCTTTGACTTTGATAGGAGGGGTCAGAGGTCAAGGAGTTGTGATTCACTGTGGCTTAAAATTGAATCGGTGAGAATGCAGAATTTTACTAAATTGGTACTTTATCTAAAACCATTATGTCTAATAATATTATGAAAGAGTCTGGACAAATAGCTTAGACTATGTACCAGATTTTTTTGCTTTCTATTGGTAAGTAGAGATGAATACAGATCTTGTCAAGCAACTTATTCTATCTCTTGAAAAACTTCATGCTGCTGCAGATGTTTCCCAGTGACCAGTCATGCCATGGGGAGCTCCCAGGGTGTTAAACAGACTATCCTAATCCTTTTTACTTGTCACAAGTACATTGCTCTAGTGAACATTGAGTCTCTGTCTCTGGTAACATCCACTTTTCCTGTTATTATTTTTTTCTTGGTAGATTTTTTTNNNNTTTTTTTTATTAAATTTTTTTTTTTTTTTTTTTTTTTTTTAAATAAAGAACTGTTCCCTTGGCAAAGTGCTTCCCATGGGTTTATGGGAGTGGAATTGAGTAGGACAGAGATTGCCTGGCAAGGAGAACAAATCTCATTGCTTAAGGAAACAGGGATAATAGCTTCAGGAAAAGATTTCTCAGGATCTTTCTTTCCTTGTTGGAACCAGACAACTCTTATTGAGTATTTGCTTCCCCTGGAGGTTTCTGCAGGACAGAAAAAAGGCAAGAGCTCAGAAACCACTCTCTTGGGGGTCTTGGGCTATGGGTATCACTCTTCTTTCCAAAACAATGCACCTGGTCTCCACTTTGCCACAGGGATGAAGAACCACTGACACAGCTGGGAGTGTTTTATAGGCCAACTACACACTTGGAAATGTGGAGACCCAAATCTCTGGTCAACACTCCTGTAATAAAGTTTAATGGGAAACAAGGGACTTCTCTCTATAGTAAGTATAGGATTATGTGATAAGACAGCAAATGCACATATCAGTACTGAGCCAGCTCAGGGAGAGGTCATCAGTCCCTCTTAGGAGGTAGCTGCGAGGCTTTCTCTGGACTCCTCCCATTTATCTGTTTTCCTCTTCTCCCTCAGGGAAGCCCACAGCACAGACCAGCTGAACACATTCCCAAAGGAGATGATTCAAGTGAAATGCAGAAAACTTTAAGTCACAGTCAACAAAAGAGCACAACTTGTAGCTTCCACAGTGAAAATGTTCTCCTCCTGCACACTTTAACAAACCAGGCATTCTGAAAGATGAGTCTAACAGTAAGTCCTGATACAGTCCATCATCCAGCAGCTTGTTAAAACAAAACTTTTCTGAGTGTGAGCACTAAATTAACATTTAATAGATTGTCTGAACTAATCCTACCATGCAGCTTCTCATCTGTCACTACTCAAGGAGGCTTTTGCCAGTTGCCCAACGGTAGCCACAGTGACTGGACTACCAAAAATGCAGTGAGAAGTGCATTTAGCAAATATAAAATCCTCTGTGTTACACATGCAGCACAGCTAAATTTGGGAACTCTAGACATTCACTCTTAATGCATTTTGGAGCAGAGATGAGCAGCTGCGTGTTACAAAGGTGGATTGATATAAGAAATGGAGAAAACATGAAGCTGCTGCTCACTTCCTTACCATGAATTTGCAGATATTCAAACACTGAAGAAATTTGTCTTCTCATACTCATGTATAGAATACAGAGATTTCATTGAAAATAATGTCTCTAAACTGAAAACAGTAAACTGCCCAAAATTAATTTTAAATTTTATGAGGATTAGAAGGTGAATCTAATGAGAGCTGAACCCTCTGGCTTTGGGAGAAATAAATATTTCAAAGGTAATTCACAGCCTGGCATGACAACTTCCCAATAGAACCATGTCAATTTAAAGCAAATTAACAAGTAATATTTTGATGTTATCAAAATCTAGTATTAATTTCAACCAATATCTTTCAATTTCATTTCATTTTCAAAATCACTTTCATTTTTGTGTGCTTTTTTCTTAAAAAGTGCTGTAGACCTTTACAGATTCTTTATTTATACCATTTTTACATTTTATGGAGTACCAGCATGGTCAGACATCCCTCTTCCAATATCCTTGTTGCATCTGTGCACACACTTTCCCCACAACTAATCCAGTTTGTGCACTCATGCCCGTCTGTAGACAAAATGATATTCCTATTGCCTTTTCCTCAGATCTCTCTAAATTCACAAAAGAAGATAGCAATAAGAAAAGCACAAAGTCTTCCTTAAGGAGAAGAGCACAGATTCTTCATTTTGTGAGAATTATCTGATATTTAGAGATGGGAAGACCAAGTATACTTCCTAGGAGGTAAGTGTAACTGGATGCTTTTTCTTCAGACAGAAATATGTAACGGGAATCAAAACTCTTCTTGGAAACCCATTTGTTTCAGAGAATTTAACTTAAAGGGACAAATAAATCACAGTTTAGGCAGTGAGTGGGCAAGACAGGAAGATTATCTTCCCTTGTCCTTAATGTGTCCCAGGAATCCAAATCACCCAGTTAAGAATTTTCTTTTATAACATCCTTTCAGCAAATTCAAAATCCTCTCTCAGAAAAAAAAATAAATGAAAGGTCTCCACTCTTCCTTCACTTTATCCTCTTCATCAGAAGGGCTTAGCCCGTCTGCCCTCCCCAACACCATCTCCTCACTGTGCACCCTCCCAATGCCTCATCCAGGATCATGATCATACCTACCACTCTCCTATCTGACAACAGGAAACTTTTTTTGCCTTGCAAGCAGCCAAACTGGAAAGTTCTTCTAAGTTTTCACTTTCTTCCAGTTCAAAAAGGTTCTCTGTAATTCATCTTGCTTCCAGACACTGATTCCAGTTATGCCTTTCTCTGAACTAAATGATTACCTGGCTGTTAGCCCAGCAGAAATGTCTGGATGGGTACCAAATTACTTTTCAGAAGCCAAACACATTGCTCACTATAAGCTATAGCCTCTCTTTAATACTGTCTGTAGTAAATATTCCTTTCAAGCCTTTCCTCTGCTCTCCCTGCCTATTTTCAGTATCAGCTCTTCTTATCACAGCGTGACCATGAGCTGGGTTTCTTGTCAGTTTATAAAGGCCAGGTCCCACTTAGTCACTGTCTAGCTGGGTTTTAAAAGTATTAGAAATAGTAACATTTTGTTTAAATGGTCTGTGTTATCAAACTATCGATACTCTTTTATAAGCCTGTTCTTTTTCATGTTTCCTGTTGCTTTGTTCTTTGTGCCATCTGTAAAAGCTTTTGGTAATGATCAGTCTTCAAAGTTGTGATGGAAATTATGTCACATTTGAACTCATGCTGGAGAACTGATCAAAATTACCTCCATTCAGTGAGGTAAGGCTTTTTGAAATCTGTGATGAATTGCTATCAATCCAATTGATGCTTCTCTGCTGGCAGTAGTAAGCTGTCAGATTTTTGATTAGCAAAGGAAAGGTGAAAAGTCTTAAACTTCTCAAAGTATAGTACAGTTCACCCTTTCCCTTCAGCAGCCAAACCCTTGATTTCATAAAAAAATGAAATCATACAAACTGCCAGCAATAGGGAACAGGTAATTCAGTTAGGTTGACTCTTCCAGAGCTTAAATTTTCAGTTCAGAACAATATTCTTTCCAAATATAGTTTAATAAAATTAGGACAATAATTTAAAGCAATTTAACAAGTGATCTTTTGATGGTACCAAAATCTATTATTAATTCAAACTGATTTATTGAATCAATTTGTTATGTGCTTTTCAAAAAAATATTTTCATTCTTGATTGGAATGAATGATGAAGAAGTTTTTAAAACAACCTGGAAAGGTGTCAATTCTATATGACATTTCTTAATACACTCAGTCTGTTATGTAAGATGCTGTTCAGTTCAATGAATATAAGAACAAAAATGTATTATTGGTAAAATGTTTTCTTCAACATTAGACTAAGCAGAGAATTATAAGGTTTCTCTTTTCCCTTAGGAATGAATCTACATATCTATAACACAACCTCCTCTTAAAAATTCTTAAATGTAGGAAATTATTCAGTTCACTGGAAGCTTGAAAGATAATTTTAAAAGAAATACAAGATTGGCTCTTTGGGATCCTGTTGATATCAGTTGGTCTCGGTAAATTACTTCAGGAACAATGAGAGTAAGACAAATACATAGAAAAAGTCCATCTGGAGAGCGCAAGAGGGAGCATCTCCCAGAGTTTTATCAGAGTGTTTTTATGGTTTTGACAAGTGCAAATTCATGTAACTTTAGTCAGGAGATTTTCTTCCCTGCAGCTGTCACAAGATTACAGCCAGCACTAAATTTTCAAGAAAAAAAGTCATGAGGGAAGAGGAATGGAGAAAAAAGCCTTTTTGCTTCCAGGGACAAATAGGGTTTTTATCCCCTTCAGCCAACTATTTTACTTCCAGAAATATCTTCTGAGACCTCAGAGGAAAAGCTAATCTCAAAAGAAAAGGTTTGGGGTTGAGGTAGGTTCTGGTAATGCCTACAGCTGTAGGACTTTCCCCAGGTGAGGTCAGATAACTTTACCTGGTATCTGCAAATGTATTTCATGCTTACCCTCCTCCTCCATAGGGAGGACTGTGCTTCCCACACAGTGCCCATATTTCCCGCCAGTACAAGAGGCAATGTGATGCCCTGTTTTTCTCTTCCTCTCCCCCCAGGAAAAGCAGCAGCCACAGGACAGAATCACATCCTTGTGCCATGGCTTAGCATGGACTGTCCATCCACCCAGCCGACAGCAGAGCCCCTTGGGATGGTGCACATGCAGCACAGCTGATCCAGGCACAGGGACAGCTCAGGAGCAAACCACCCGCACTGGGAGAGCCAACTGCCATGGGCAGGAACAGTGTCTGTCCGCTGTATACTTGACATAGAGCTTTTCCTGCACATTAAAAATGACCACTCTACGTGTGTCTGAGGACCCCAGGGTGCTTACAATAGACCTGGTCTTGCTTTGTTATAAGCTTTCATGGTTAGACTTTGACTTTTAAATTTAACTGTTGCTGCGTGTTTAAAGACAGTGAAAGCCAGCATCTCCATTTTGCATATGAGGAAACCATGAAGTGACCTCAACAGCACAGGGAAAAGTGTTGAAGCCTGATAGCAAAACCAAGAGAAGAATCCAGGTCTCCTGATAAATGGTTTAAGAGGCCATGTTGTCAACACTGTACTAAATCCCAACCAGACTTCAACACAAATCTCTCCTCAGGAGCTGTATCAAACTCAGCTATTTTTCTGTCAGGAGTCTCTACATGTGATTGAAGTAGCATTCTCCTGTTGTTTTTTCCTCTGAGGAAACTCTGAGTTTTCCCTCTCAGCAGAAAATCACCCCACCAGAACTGTAAGAGATTTAGTTCACCCATCACTCTATGAACAAACTGCTGAGATGCTGACTCACTGGTGTCCATGAGCTTCTTCAGCAGCCCTTATGCAGAAGTAGTAAAATCAGTCCTGTAGTGGTATTAAAGCAGAGAATTGGCCAAGACCTGCCTATACCACAGGCTGTGGCTGAATTTGAGCCTTCTTCTGAGGCATCTCAAGATTCTGGAGTCTTCTAAATCTACCACAGCACTGACACTTTAACACTTTGACTGAAAGTCTCAGAACACAAGGGGTCTATTTTTTTGTTTGTTTGGTTTTTTTTGGTTGTGGGGTTTTTTTGTTGGTTTTTTTTTTTTGTTTGTTTGTTTGTTTGTTTTGGGTTTTTTTCTTCTTTTTTTTTTGGCATCCAAAAAGTGACCCAGTGTCAGGCCTGGAGTGTCAGGCAGTTGGGGTAGATGATTATTGTAATAATTCCAACTGAACTATTCTAACAATATTAGATGCTTCAATGAGCAAAAGGAGAATGAGTTGTGCCTGCCTTGCCTGCCTGTCCAGAGCAGGTTAGGAGGAGGAGAGCAGATCTGGAATTCGGAGTTAAGAAATGGCAGTAAAGGGCCTCAGACAAAGCCTGTCTTCAGCTGGAAGGTAAGAAAGAGCCACAGTATATCCCCATCCCACTTTAGAGTTGTAGTAGCTGGAGGGAGGGTACTGTGGGATGTTTGGGGTCCAGGATCTTCTCCCTTACCATCTTCTCTCACCAACTTCCCATAGACCTTGTCTTTCCTCACGAAAGGACATCACTGCAGGGTACATTGTTCATTAGAATCCATCCTGAGACACAATCATGCAGAGAGTATATGTGAGGAAAAAATGGAGGGAGATGAGAGGTTTGGACAAAAATGAAGAAAATAAACGTCTTGCACAAGCATCTGAAATATTTCAAGACCATAAGAAAAGTTTAAAACTGTTGTAGGCTTGTATATGCCTACACTTCAGCTAATGGTGCTATCAGTGTTTAAAGCATTTGCCACACAGAGAACCTAGGAGAGGATAATGGAAAAAAAAAAAAGAAAAAACGTCAATGGGTGTTTTGTCATATTTATTTATTCTGTACCATGTAATCGAGATATGGGCCAAGAGAAAATTCATGGAAATACTAATGTAAGAACTAGAAGTAAAGTGAGTAATAGCTATCTAGACCCTTACAAAAAAAAGTCTTAGGAGGGCAGCAGAAGGAGCTAAAAAAGCAAATATATATGCACCAGTATAATCCATACATGCTAACTTTCTAGGGCTAAGTTTGGATTTATTTCTGCTGCCCAGGCCAGTTAATCAGCTTTCTTTGTTACTGACTGATGGCTTAGAAAATCTCTGCCTTTGCAGCTGTGTGACTGTCAAGTATGGAGTCTCTCTTCTTGAAGGAGAAATACAAAAAGAAATCAAATCTCTACCCTGACTGAAGGGCAAAAGGGCATGCAGGGGTGTAAAAATCACAACACAAAATTGCAGCCAACCACATTTTCTAAACTGACCACAGGCACCTTTCTTTATTGCACCAACTAGTAAATGGAATTTTATTTTCATTATTAAAGAGTATTCATTCACCTGATTATAACTCATCTTTTTGAAATACCTTATCAACAACTTCAGTGGTTCTCATAACTTCCCGTTATGTCAAGTCTGACAGTTACTTCATCATTCTGCAGTTGCTCGACCCTTATCATGCATGCTTTACAAAAGAGAATCCCTTCCAATACCCCCATTTTTTCCATGTACAAGCCAATTCATTGGAGCAATGAATACTCCACAGTTCTGGGACTTTTTTTTTCCAGAAACTTTATCAGAATTCAAACAGGCTGTGGAGAAAGGGTCTGAAAAGTTGCATTATTTCAGTGCCCTGGATTGCTCATTATCACCCTGCTGAACAGCACTGTCCAATCATGCCTATAGATTGCAAATAAAAGGACCAAAGGAGACAGGAAGCACAGTGCAAGCTAAAATATACACCAATACACAAGTGTAAGTGCAAGCATAAGTATCAGTGCATTTCACTAAGTAGTTTAATTTGAAACCTTCACTAACATAGACTCAGAGCTTTCTCCTCTTTCCTGAAAAACAATGGAAAAGGTATTTCAGCAGCTTCTCTGCTTTCTTCAAACAAACACCACCGACTGGAGTTAAACACTGCTAAACAGAGAAAAAAACATCCCTTGTTTTACATTAAGCCGTTCCTCCTATCTTTATCATTTCCTGGCTTTCCCTTCTTATTAAACAAATCATTAGGTGCCAAGGCAGAGATGTATCAGTGTCCACGTGACTGGACACATAAGCTATCCCTCTGGGTCTCCTCACAGTGGAAATAAAAGCTGCCTTGTAGAAGTTTCCTTCTTTCACTCGAGCTTTTTCTATCGGATGCCAGCAGCGTCTCATCCCTAGAGGGCAGCCAATGAACACAGCTCTCGGCACAAGGCGCCTTTCCCTCAGACTGCAGGATTTATCACATTTAACCAGCTTGTCCTTTCTGTCTCTAACACAAATGCAGGCAAACCACTGTGACTGACAAGGTTCGGGTCATTTCAGTTGCTGTTTTCCAGTTCCTCACGGTAGAGCTTCCACAATCCACCCACTCCCCCACCCTGCCCAACTTAGGGACAGCCTTTTGCACGTCGCCCAGCCGGTACCCAAAACCTCTTACCTTACGATGACAAACATGACCAGGGAGTTCCCCACCAAGCCGACAACGAAGACCACCGAGTAGACAGCAGTGATGATGATGGGAATGGCGGGGGAGATGCTGGTGTGGTTGTGCTGGCTGTCCCCAAAGACCCCAGTGGCATTGCTGTCATAGTCTGTCCACCCCGGGGGCCAGCTGCTGCTGGTGCTGGGGGGCTGGCAGGGCCCCGGGGAGCAGGTGGAGTCTGGCTCCTCACGGAAAATCTGTATGGGGGCATCCATAGGGGTGCAGTCCCCACAGGCAGGAGGGAGGCCAGGAGGAGAGTGCACACAGCAGGAGGCAAGTATGCTGGAAAGAGGGGAGAGAGAGAAAGAAGCAGAAGCATTTTCATAGCCAGGGAACATTAAGACCTCTGAAACTTGTATGTGTTAAGGGGAGCTCTGCTGTGATGGGAACGGTAATGTGCCAAGCAGAGATTTAAGCAAATCACATTCATATTAAATTATTGCAAGTTTTACACCTTGCTATGTAATGCTGCTTCTCCAAGTGCACAAAGAAAGTTTTCCTCCACTTTCAAAGGTTGCACAGTGAAGGAAGCCATATGGGAACAGCTCAGATCCACCCCTACACTTTAACCCTGTCTTACCCACCTTTCATATTTTAAGTCAAACTCTATCCTAACAGGGGCTCCTCATTGCCTAAGCTCTGCTATAAAGGGGAAGGAGACAGAGAACCCCACCACCTCTCTGCATACCTGCTTTAACATCCTGCTCTGAGTTATTTTTTCCTAATCCCATATCTGCTTTCATAGAAAAGACACATTAATGACAAAAAATACCTTTCAGTCCAGGAAAAGAAGCGGAGTCCTCAAACAGGTGTTCTTTGCAGGAAAAGAGGAGAATAAAGCCGCTGTGCTTGGCTCCTGGAAGTGCCACTGACCACTAGGACTTTTGAATGTGAGGCACCTGCGCCCTCAGAGAGGCGTGCTGGCAGCAGAGTCGGCTCCCAAGCATGAGCTGCACCGTGCAGCAGCAGCAGCTGCTGCTGTTCCAGCTCCCACCACTTCGCCTTTTCTCTCTCAGGCTCCCTCTGCCTCCCTCTCGCTCTGCCAGGGCTCCAGCAGCACTCTGCACTGATGCACACGTTCTCCACTGTCTCTGTCCCTGCAGCTCAGGAGCTCACATGACTTCTTTCTAAACACTGAGATGCAGATAAATTAAAAAGGAAAGCAAGAAATAAGTTCTGTTATGACTGAATGCTTATTTTAATACACTTTTCCAAGTTGTCTTTCCTCAATTCCCCTGCACTCCCAGGCCCCAAGAAATAATCCTCTTTGCTTTATTGAATCCCACAGGATTTCAGACTAGTAGACACTGAACAAAAGTGGAATTTCAGGTTTAGATGCCTTGCCTGGTCCATGAGCTCTTACATGCCTCAACTTCACAACTGTGTGTCCAAAACATTTGTCACAACTGTGTGTCCAAAACATTTGTCACTGGGTAGCTGTCCCCCTGTTCCCTTGCACCTGCAACTCCAAAGTCAGAAGCTGGCTACTAAAGAAAAGAGGGACACCGTAATTACCATACAGATTTTTCAAGCTGTCCCACACCATGTGAGAAACCCAGAATTCCCTGTAGCACTCCATTCTCCCAGCTGCAGCCAGAAAGAGGGAGGTGGGTGTACAGAAATCACATCCCTCAGTGCTTATCCCTAATATACTCCCTCAAGCAGGAGTTGGCAAGGCACCAATATGTGTGTTCAAGTATCCTTTAACTTGCACACAGACCTTGAAATCCCCACCAGACCTCTCTCTGGCAAATGGCAAATTGGGAGAGAAGAGGCAAGACCCTGAGTTGTTCCTACTCCTTCAGAAGAGGCTGGGAACAGCCAGACTGGCTGCATCTCAAAGTGTGCAGCAGGAAAACCAGACCGGAGAAAGGGAGAGAGGCTGTGGGTTTCCTTCAAGCTTTTCCAGTCTTGAAACTTTACTTCATGCTCCTCTTGCTGAGTGTCTGTGATATGACTGAGTTTTCTATTCTAAACCTATTTTTTTCTAAACCTGTAATCAAGAGACTAAATCATGTCAGCTCTGAGTGAGAAGTCCTGTAGGAGGCTTAAAAGTACAGAACCCCCTCTCTTGGAGGAAAAGGCTTGTTCAAATTTGATAATGGCTTTGACTTTGGTCACTATTTTCTCCAGAACTTCAGTAACTGCTCATGATCATGTAAATACAGCTGTCTAAAACTTTCACATTTAATGACAATGAATAAAAATGCAAAATAAAAAATGTGTGACAGAAATGTCCCTGAGACAGGGACACAAACCTGAGAAGTAATCATTTTTTTGAAGATGAAGTAGATCCTAACATAAAATGTACTCCAATTCTGCTTTTATCCTCTGCAATCCTTGGTCTCCTGCCCATACACAGAAGGGAACTACTGTTGCTGTATCTTCACATAAATTATTTTACTGGCGATTTTCAACTTCTTATTAGCATCTTCCCCAGAATTTTCCACATTCTGCAATTAAAATATACAGGACAGATTTAAGATAACAATGTTTCAGGACCCCATTGATAATTTAGCTCTTAGGAGCAATAAGTTTGTCACTCTGCAATTGCTACAGGTGGATCTGAAACTTCCATATGGGGAAGAAAACCAATTATTGCTCTGAATAGATCTACAGCACATATGATACAAAAAATAAGATAAATAGCAGAGGCACAGCTTTTTCAAGCACCAATGGTTGGACGGTAAGCTGCTCTAGCTAAATTCTGTGCTGAAACTCTGCATGGATCTTAGAATCAGCACAAAAAAGATGTGCTCACAGTTGTAGTCACTGGCCCTTCATGGAGTTTGCACTGTAACTACATGGGACTAGAATGAGGTGTTTGACCACAAGACTGCAAATTACAGGTTGAGCCAGAGGCAATGTTTAAATTGCCTGGTGCTTTTTGTTTATGTGTCTTCCATGTTGGAGGTCCAGTTTTGGCTCTTGTTTCCTGTAGGACTTTCTGATACAGTAAAAAGAAAGTACTTGGCTAAGGGAAATGGGTTGCCTTCTGAAAGTCAAATCAAGATCATATGCACTGTTAAAAATAATGTTTTCCTTTCCTACATTGGCTTTGCTAATGAAAACCTGAATATCAGGATTGTCAGCAGCAATGTGTCTCACTGCAGGTACCAGAAACAACCAACATGATATCTAAAGAAAAGCTAAAGGCAGAAGGAGAAGCAGTGTGCCTCACCATCTTCTTCTCCTTCAACATCTCACTGCAGAGTGCCTCTGTGCCCTTCCCAACAGTCCGGTGGAAAAGGGCAGGAGTCTCCTGGAGTCACAAGGGCAGAGAAAGACAGGGTTTGCAGGCGACCTAACCCAGACTGCCCATACACCAATGCCAGAAACCCCTGTTCCCTCTAAGGGCTTACATCAGACAGAAGGCCCTGCTTTCATAGGAAAGCAAAGAAATATTTAGAGAAGAAAGACAGCATAAAAACCCCATCGTCTCACCATTCAGCAGCGATTTTCCTCGAGGAATGTTCTTACAAATATGTGCCCCCCAACTTTTTACTGTAATACTTTAGACCCAATAGTGTTCACCTCACTGGATTTAGGGAAACACAATAGAAACCACTTGGACTTTTTAAACTAAGAATGCAAAACTATATATCAAATTCCATAATTATAGAAAATTGTTTAAAGTTGTAAATTCCAGCCCTCAAAAGTGAAAAAAAATCATGTTCAATGGCCCGATATTTAGGAACTACAAAATCAGCTACACAATATTGCTAAATATAAGTGGAAGGGCAACCATAAGCTGGGAATTTTGTATCTGCAAAGTATTTTCTTTTGCAATCCTGGTGATATTCTTTGAATGAATAAGAAACATGGGGAGAGGAAAATATGTGATATTTAACAATAGCAGGTAGGAAGGGCTTCAGCACTGTCGTTTTTCTTACCAAAAGCTAAAGAGTTCCTGCATCAGCACCATGTTTTAAAACTTTAAAGATGTGGTGGGACGTTAATTCAGCCCTGACTCAGAGGTAAGAATTAACTACTTTGAATCACTGGCATGACTCTGTGCAGCACCATGCCATCTGCTCTCCGTGCTGCAGCACAGACCCAGCTCCATCACCTCACCACACTCAGGCTTTGAGTAAAAGCTGTTTAGTTCCTGACATTGTTTTGTAGAAAACCATGACACTGTATGGATTTCAGTCAAATGTGCAGGATAGGACAGACCTTGAGGTTCAGCCATGTACTGTAACACTCAACACTTCGGCACAGGATCATTTCCAGAGGTCATCTTCTATTCTAGAGGCTGGAGAAGAGACCACATGAGTTAAGTGGAGCACACTATCAAGATGCTTTTTCAGCTAATATTTGTTCTTACTACGTGATTGGCCAAAGGCTATGATGATAGTGAGCCTGTGTAAAGGTAGGAGATGCTGGAAAGACTTTCTGGTGGCTTCAGTTGCCAAGGAAACAAAGTTCTCTTGTCTCTCTGCATCCAGAATTGTTAGCTCTCTGTGTGAACACAGCGCTCAAATGGTATGTTTTATGCTCTTCAAAAGACCTGCAAGGAAGAGGAAGGGTGAAAAGGGAGATGAGAAAGTATATGCAGTGCTACTCAAGCAGCTTTTGTATGTATATTTTGCTTACAGCAGACTAAATATTCAGCATGAAATTTGTGCTTTGCTTTTATGGTCAACAACAGGAGTTCATGTTACATATTGAAAAAAATTACCGGTACAGACCTCCACTGTGACCTTCAGAAACCAACCCAATAAAGTGCTGAGCACTGGGATAGCTTCTGTCCCAAGACATGCTGTTCTTCCACAGAAAAGTCTCTGGGTGGTTATGAAGAGACCAGCCATCCTCAAACTGCCAGCTGCAGGGAGGGACTGGGGCAGGCACTGAAAGGATTCTGACCCTAGGACTTTAAAAATGAGGGGAATTATACAGAGGAGAGCTAACTGGCAGTGAGGAGGTCAGTGGCTGGGATTAAGGAGTTCAGAAGATCCCAGCAGGAGGCCATCTGCCTTGCTCTGCTGTCATCCTGCCTCCCCCCAGCAGCACTTCTGTCCACAGCTGGCCATGGCATGCATGCCAGGACCCTGGGGCAGAGGCAGAGTTGTCAAAACAGGTCACCACTTTGCCATCTTCCCTTGATGCCTAGAGAGGCTGATCTGGAACAGAGGCTAGACAGAGTTCAAGGAATAAATCAGGTATTTATTAAAAGTCCTTTCAAGGACACACCTTGGGCAGTACAAGGGCCCAGCTGTGGCTCTACCCAAGTTGAGACCAAGATACCCAAAGTTGGGACCAAGTGATACCCAAAATGGACAACCAGTCACGAGGTTTCACACTTTTATACGTTTGGGTCCATTTATATATCAGGGCCAATTGTCCAACTTCAGGTTATGAAGTCCCATCCTCGCAGTTTGCTCTCCTCGATTCCCTGTTGTTTAAACTTTTTGGACCTGAAGCAGCAATGGGGTTCTTGGTTCTCAGACTGGAAAAGGATTGTTTTATATAACTAAACTGTGAAGAGAACTTGCTAACACTTTACATGAAGTTCAGAGTCACATACTAATGCAGTACAGAATCTAAAAAATACAAAAGATAAAACTTAAGGCATCATCCTGCATTTCATTTCATCAATATCCTTAGCTGGAAGTTTTATAACTTCTCACTTTTCTGGAGCAGGCTTGAGCTGTGACTCCAGAAGAAACAAAAGGATGCTTAAAGCAGATAAATGTAAGCTACAGAGCAACTTTTAAGACTTTTTTTTAAAAGAGAAAATTGTGGTATTCTTCAAATATCTGTATAAGGATACAGATATCTGATCTAGAGACCAGCTCATCTGATACAAAATTTTAACAAAAAAATCCAACTAAACAAACAGAAAAATCACACAAACTAACCAAACAAGAAGAAACAATGACAGACTGTGCTGGTTTAGCACAGATGGCGATGTGGAATATGTGACTTCCTTTAAACTGACAACCAGCATAGTCAATTGCATGTAGGGATACACCACTGGGAAACACACAGCCTTAAAACTTGGAAGGAAGGCTGGGGTCGCTCTCTTCCTTCTGGCTTCACAGGAGGTAAGGCAGTCCTGGCTCTCTCTCTGTCCTTGGGAGGGGGGGCCGGGACGGCCAGGCCTGCTTGGGCCCGGGCCTTCATGAGAGGCCCGCCTGGCCCGGGGACTCCCGGACCAGGGGAGGGGATGATGGGCCCCCATCCCGGCCCGGATCAGTTTTTAGCAGCTGGAAA
>VXBB01002367.1:896903-926701 GCA_013399915.1 Illadopsis cleaveri
TGCACCAATGAAAGAGGTGAGAAGACATCTCTGTTCCTTGAAATGAGAAATCTTTGCCTTGAAGCTGCTTATCTTTAAAAAGTGACACCCTAGATACCTAAGTTCCATGACCCATAAGCAGCTTGGGCAACTGCTAATGGGAAGAGACCACATGGAAGCAGATTTTCCCCCGGGCGGCTGTTTCTGTGAGAGTTCCGACCCACAAAAGAACTTCCTGGGTTGTCAGTGAGAAAATTCCATAGAGAACAAGGAACTCTTCTCCTGAAAAATTGATGAAAGACTATTTTTAAATGGTGAAACTGACTGAATGTCATAAGTTTTGTCTCTCTGTGGTTTGTAGGAAAGGGAATCCTTGTGGGAGAGGAGAGATGTTTTGAAAGTTTCATTTTCTCTTCTTTTTCTTATTGTGTGTTAATAAACTATCTTTTTACTTTTAAGTTGAGACTGCTTCACCTTTTTTCCTCCCAAAATCCTGTCTCTCAGTTGGCGAACGTGAAACCACCACACAGACCAAAACAATTACACCTCTCTAATTATTATTTGCAACTACTTCTCCTGTGGTAATTATCAGTTAATCATCTTTCACAGCAAGCTGGCTTCCCAGCATGTGGAAGCACAGTTCTGCTGGTAAGTGATTACACTGTTCCAGGGAGGGAATGGGGAACTTCCACCCAACTTTGGTTCTGAGGCAGGAGATGATGATCATGCCATTCAAAAGTTTTATGGGAATAAATAAAAGCCACTTTAAGATTAGCCTGGTCGTTTCTTTTTAGGATGATCCCAGTGGATTGTGTGGGATAAGTACTGACTTTTCCCCAAAGAGCTCAAGATCCTGCAGAGTCTTCTCTTTACCTTTTTAACAAGAAAAGAAGGATGATTCATTTCCAGGAAGGGTAAGAATTCTGTTGATTATATGCCAATGATACCTAAATCTTAATCTTCTTTGTTTCATACTTAGAATTGTTTGTTGACTTATTCTAGTGCCACAAAAGTAAGACTGAAAAATGATGTAGCTAAAACTAGAGAACAGTGAATTTTTCATACAGCCCCTAAACCTTGCCTGTCCTGCCTCCTCGGCCTCCTGGTTTTGGCACCTTCATTCATACATAATTAATGGATTAAAGACAAGTGCTGTGATGAAAAAGAGGCGTGAATTTAGCTCTCTGAAAAAGGGTTGGCCTGGACCAGCTGACTAAACCATTCTCTGCTGACTCTGGGACAGAGTGGCTGCTGATTCCAAGATGGAGTGAGAAGGCTAAACCTCACTTGGTCTTGGGGTGCCCCCTTCCCTTTTCACAGCTAATCAAGTCCTATTAGTCACTCACTGAACACTATAGACAACCTGGAGCTGCAGAACAGTGGTAATAGTGATGCTAAAAGTGGGGAGTATCAAGTAAAACAAGGTGTGAATTGCCACAATTTTCCTCAGTGCAGGAGGAGTGACCTTACTTAAACGTGTACCAGTGAAGCCCATAAAACAAACCCTCAATTACTTGAAGTTACTTGGGTTTATTTAAGTCACATAGAGGGCTAAAAAACTAGCAAGCTCAAATTCTAACTCAAGAGTCAGGTTGAAGTGCAAAAGTTGTCAAACTGCCCAGGAAGTCCATTTAGCCAGAGCACACCCAGAAAGAGCACACCCAGAAAGAACACATGTGGCCTGTACTTGAAGGGGGACATGAGCCCCAGTGGGGGTTCTGGCAGTGGGGTTGAGGTGGGCCTTCATAGCCATCTTTTCACCTACTCTGCCTGGTTATATTTCATCGAATCACAAAAGGCTTTATTAAGAATGGGAAAGACCTGTAAGATCATGTATTCCAACAGTTAACCCAGCTTTGCCAAGCCTACCATTAAACCGTGTCCCCAGATGCCACATCTACACAGTCCTATAAATAATTCCAGGGATAGTGACCCCACCATTTCTCTGTGCAGTCTGTTCCAGTGTTTGACAACCCTTTAGAAATTTTTCTAATATCCAATCTAAACCTCCCCTTGTGCAGCTTGAGGACATTTCCTTGGGTTCTGCATTTGTTGCCTGGGAGAAGATACTGACTCCCACATGGCTACAACCTCATTTTGGGTAGTAGCAGAGAGTGATAAGGTCTCCTGTGAGCCTTCTTTTCTCCAGGCTTAACAACCCCAGCTCCCTCAGCCACTTCACCACCTCCACTGCTCTTCTCTGGACATCCTCCAGCAGCTCAATGTCTTTCTTGCAGTGAGAAGCCCAAAACTGGACACAAGATTCCAGCTGTGGCCTCACCACTGCCAAGTACAGTGGGACAGTCACTGTCCTGGTCCTGCTGGCCACACCATTGCTGATAGAGACCAGGATGCTATTGGCCTGGGCACAGGCTGGCTCATGTTCAGCCGGCTGTCAACCAGCATCCCCAGGTCATTTTCAGCTGGGCAGCTTCCCAGGCACTTGTCCCCAAGCCTTTAGCACTGCCTGAGTTTATTGTGACCCAAGTGCAGAATCCAGCACTTCACTTTTCTGAACCTCAGGCAACTGGCTTCAGCTCATTGATCCAATATGTCCAAATCCCACTGCAGAGCCTTCCTGCCTTCCAGCAGATCAACACTCCTGTCTACTTTGGTGTCAGCTGCAAACTGACAGAGGGTGGACTCAATGTATTAAACAGGAATGTTCCCAAAACTAATCTTTGGGGAAGACCACTTCTGACCAGCCACTAACTGGATGTAACTCCATTCATCGCCACTCTGGGCCCAGCCACCCAGCCGGATTTTACTCAGCAAAGAGTAGTTTCATCCAAACTGTGACAGTCATGCTCACAACTACTTAGCAGTGTCAAGCAATAGCAGGGTACATATTTGAAGCCTTTTGCAGTCATTTGCTTTGGCATGTTTGATAAAATAAAAAACAACATTTTAGCTCATGTATAAATGTCACAAAGAGGACAAATGGCCATGTACACTGTCTTGTTTGATGTTAACTAAACTGTAGATTAGAAAGTGTGAAAATGAATCTGAAAACTCTTGCCAACATTTGGCAGCATGTGGAAGTGATCCATTTGAGCCATTTGTTTAAATAAAAAATGTAGAGAATTTTCCTAGGGAATGAGCTGCCCAGACCTGAGTTACCCCAGCTGAGGCCTGACCTGAAGCCTGTTGAAGCCTGTGACGCAGTTAAAATTACTTAGAGAAGTTGTGGCGCAGTTAGAAATTATGTTAAGGTGTCTGGGAAAGATAATGGGGTTGGTGAAGGTCATTGTATAGAGTTGTTAGTAAGCATGTGTTAGCTACCTTAAAAGTAGGTTCAACAATGTGTGTTTGCATTCTTCTCTCTGCTGTGTGCCCATGAAAGAGCTATCCATTTTGTAAACTATATAGAAATGTATATAAGCTGCCATTTTACACGTAATAAAGGAGAACGTAGTGGTAACCATACTGGTTCAGATCTGCGTTGCTTCGACCCAACTCTCTTTAGGGAAATCCTGGTTTTAAAGAAATGCAAGAAGAAAATTAGCCTGGGATCAATTTGTCAATTGCTTAAAGCCAAGCTGAGTATAAATCTGGAAAACTCAGGCTCCATTTAGAAAAGTACTTAATGGGATGCATAAAATGCTAAGTCAAATTTTATTGTCATTACTTGCTGTGTGTAGCATGACTAAATTCAGTCATATTGCTCATGGAATAAAAATATCAGGCTAAAAAATTAATTTCTAAGAGACGAGGAGGAGGGGAAGGAAAAGAAAATCAATAGAAGTATAAGGAAAATTACAAGAGCAACCCAAGCTGAAGAAAACCTACAGAAGGAGAAAGTGTTGACTAGGCATCAGTGCAACCAAGTGGCATCAAGAAGAAATATGAAGTGAGAAATAACAGTTTGGAAGGAGAACAAAGAAAATCATCAAAGGCTTAATCGTTACACTGAAGTATGCTCTATGGCTGGTTTGTTTTGACCTTTTTTCTGATTTCACCTCTTTTACTGATAACTGCCTCTTATTACAAGTTGTCAGCATATTCATAATGTAAATGGCAACAAGGCAGTCCCTTTTTATTTTAATAAACTATAATCTCATACCAGCTAATTTCCCAAAGTACTTTTCAATTGTGGTGAAAGGAGATTACTAAATGCTTTAGATTGGTAATTGTTCTACATACCAAAGGGTTTTTTTAGTAAATGCAAAAATCCTTTGAAATCTCAAGAAAAGAAAGTATTTTATTGCCCAATGGCTTTATTTTCACTGTTTTAATAGTATGACTGAAGTGAGGACATCCGTGTGTCTTTACTGCCTTAGAGTTCGTATTTGTTCTGCGGCACAGTGACAGAAACTGCTGCTTTCTACCAGTAGGGAGAGTTGGCCAGTCAGGCATCTTACACAGATGGCTGTTAAAGAAAGTGAAATGATCTGGGGCTTGTCCATAAAGACTATCAAAGGACAATAATAATAAATATGTTTCAGTCCTATTAGAAAAAAATTCACTGATCAGCTTTAGAAAATACAAGACATGCATATAGTGGTCATGTTCCTGGCATGTAACCCATGGTTTTATTTTCATCCTACAGACAGAAAGTCTCCTAGAAAATACTCACCTTAGAGGAACTGAACCCAGGTGCCAGTTTCTTATGCAGATTTACAGTTTCTAAGAAAATCTGTTTCATAATTAAAACCGATGTTACACCTAAAGTTTATCAGTGTGTAAACACTTTTTTTAAGGTGCACCACTAAGCAACTTTACAAAAAAAAAAAAAAAAAAAAAAAAAAAAAAAAAAAAAAAAAAAAAAAAAAACAAAATTCCAAATTTTAAGGACATGGNACAAACAAACAGACAAATTCCCTGAGACTGTCCTGTGATCAGTTGGCAAAACTCTGTCTTGTATAGCAGGTTTTCATCAAGCCAGAAAAAAAACAGGTTGCCCTGAGACATGATAAATTCCCCATCCTTGAAAACATTGAGGGTCAGGTTGGAGAAGGCTGTGAACACTCTGTTCTAGCTCAGAATGTCCCTGCTCATCACAGGGGGTTGGACTAGATGGCCTTTAAAACTCTCTTGAAATCAAAGTTTTCTATGGTTCTAAGTTCTGCAAATAACTCATTCCTGAACAAAATAGCCATTTTGGCTGTTTTGGCACATTTTTACCACCAAAGATGGAAAATGGATGTATGCACATCTACAGAGAGATTGAGAGCGAGGGAGCTCCAGCAGCTGAGGCTGGCAAATGGCACTTTTAGGCTTTAGCCTTTTCTCTTGGAGCCAGTCCACTGTAGATAAACAAGTATTCAGAGAAAGACAGATTATAGATCCTTCTCTGGTCTATTAACCAAAATTCTTGCTAGACATGTGGAAAGCCCAGACTCACCTCCTTGCTCCAAACCAGATGCTATAACTGCCTTGATCTCCCACATGATGACCAAATGAGCCTGTTCCACCAGTAATGTTTTTCATTTCGTCTGGAATATTAATATTTAAATTTCCAATAGCAATTTAACCTGCAAATTCTAGTAATAAAACTTACATATTTCGATGTAAACAATGAAATCATCTCACTATATTTTTGGTGTGAATCTGAGTCTCTTACTTAGGTGATTCAAATCTGAACTTTCTACTGTTGATTTAGATTTATTTTAACTTTGATTTTCCCAAATGTTTATGGGATGTTGCATACTTTAAAGTCAAGTTATACTTATAGAATGTTTGATACACCTCTAAAATTAATGAAGAGTTAAGAAAGTGTCAAAAATTATTCAGACAAGATTTATTTTTTCAGCTAGTCAGCAATAAATTCAGACAAAATCATGGGTCTAGCAAGATAAGTTAACTAATTGTGATGTTAAAATTGCTACAAAAGAGGCTAAAAATCATAAAGAAAAACTTATTCAAGGAAAATTATGTCCTACTGTTCTGAAATAGTCATGTGAGTGTAACAGGAGTAAAATATTTATTTCAGTATTGAAAACGCTGGATCCTTCTCATGCTGCCTCTCAGTGACCAACACAGTATTGTTTCAGAAACCACAGAAGAGAGTTTCAGAGATCACCTTAGGCATTTTCAGGGATGAATCCTCATTCTAAGAAAATGAGGCTCTGGCTTATAAAGACAGGTCCACTGAGTGCAAAGGATCGTGATGAGATGCTCTTCTTTATATTTTTCATTACAATGAAGGATATCTCTGGCAATTAACTTTCCCTCCATTTATGTGAAGTACTGAAAAATCTGACCAGCTTCTAGGAACTGAAGAGACTGAAAGAGACAAGAGCTATTCTACAGGAGAAGTAACACTAAATTTTATATGTAACCCAGACAACAGAAGAATGAACCATTTGATACCCCTGCTCTTATGCCTTTGTTGCCTCTGAAAAAAAAATGGAATGATCCTAAGGCTGCTGCAAAGAGTTACATTCCTGGCTTTCTATGCGTGTCATGGGGGAGAAAAAGCACATAAGGTCTTCCTATAATTAGATTTTCTCTTATTTTGAATGTCCGTGGCAACAAAGTAATGAGGTCTTTTCAGAATTCATGGGCATCCCTGCTGTTGAGCCAAACCCCAGGAAAAAATCAGTCCCACTGCTCCTGGAAGTGCATCATGCAGGCACACCAGGTTTTAGGTGAAGGTCTTCTTTCAGGGATGTTGCCATGGAGCCTTCTTAGTAACAGCTCTGATAAGCTTTTGCTGTGCAATTACCAGCAGGTGGTTTGGCTCAGAGAGCCTCCAGTCCCGTGGCACTGTGATTAATCTGAGACCCGTGTTGTCTTTGAGCTGACACTGGTATTGTGCTCCTGGGGTTTGCCTTGACTTGTTAGCCCTCCATTCAAACTGCTGCTTTTCCTGGTCACCTTTTTTCTGTGCAATTCCTACTCCAGAGATGCTAGCTTACTCCATGGCTTAGTATATCTTACCAGACAAATATATATTGGGGAAAAAATTGTAAAGAAATAGGGTAAATATTTAATGATCAACTTTTGCAACCCAACAATTTCTGCATATCTAAGGCAATAAGATGGTGATAATCTGGTGAAATAGTAACCTTGTCTAAATCCTATGAGCTTTCTACAGATACCATTTCTGCAGCAACTTATTTCAACCAATTGAACACCAGTTTTATATTATTTTGCAGACTATGTTAATGAATATTGTTCTTTTACAGATTCTGTCACTTGAAAGGGCAAGTAAGATTTCACCATTTCCAGATTAATAATTTCTCCTGGAGACCAGGTGCTTCTGAGAAAGGATCCAGGTTCAACATTTTTGAACCTATGTAGCATATATACTCACAGCTACTGCTTTCTCCCCATGATTACCCCATGTTGCTTTAGGGTAATGCACAAATGGATTTTTGGGTTACACTCTACTTAAACAGTTTGAATTATAATTATTTATCCAGAAAGTAGAAGAATTGCACATGATCTTATAATTTTGGTAAGCTTTGTACATTTCTGAGGTTCGAAAAAGATGTCTTAAGAAGTATGAATTGATACATGGATCTTCAAAGTAGTGTAGTGTTAGGATCTTATCAATACAACCAAGAAATAAGGAAAAGAAAAAATAAGAAAGGATGGAAAGCCATAGAACGTAGTATCATTAAGCCTGGAAAGGACCTCTGAGATCTCTAAATCCATAAACCTAATACTACCAGATCAATTAATAAATCAGGTCCCTACAAACTTGATCTCTATTTTTTAAACACTTCCCAGGCTGGTGATTCTACCACTTCCTTGGCAGCTTTTTCCAATGATTCATTTAATTCTGATACAAATTTCTCTATAGGTGCAACCACCATAGATATGACTTCAGAAACATATATGAGATATATCTACCAAGTTATAGTTTTCTCCTCTTGGGGAGGATTCAATTTTGGGGGCTTTAAAATTCTATTAAATATTAAAACAGATTTCAGAAATGGCTCCAAAGTACTTGACTCCACACTATTCTTCTACAGTAGAAGATATATGTACTTTTGCTTCTAACATACTATACATGAACATCCCCCTAGAAAAAAAATGCAGGTATTAAACCTTTCCCATGTCTTTTTTAAACAATAGTGTTTCTTTTGTCTTTCAGAATTTTTCCCTCAACAGGAAAGACGCATTTCTTTTACAATAAAATCTTCTGCAATCACATTCTGAACACATAACTACTGATCTCTTCACTTTGAGATCCAAACTTAATTTCTACTACATATGTATTCACATTTTGAGAAACAGACATACATGTTTAGAAGATGCAATGTGACATAAGATAGGACAGCTTCCCTGGTTTAAATTTAGACTTTTTTATCTTCTGAAGTACCAAATTTTTTCTATCTTGATGAGCTTAGTGACTCTTCCTCACTTAAAAAAAAATAAATTCTGCACCCATCAAGATTTTCACTTAAGCAGCATACAGTTATATGAAAAGAAAGAAAAAGGTAGATTATATTGAACACCTTGTGAGATTTATATAGTTTTACCAATACTATCATTCCCCTTTCCATGTAAAGTCAAATTGTCAGTTGTAAAAAATCAAACTCAAAAAAGACAGGTTATGCCTGACTAGCAAGGAAAACACTTCCAGAATGAATATTTGAGAAGCTTGTTTAACCTACACTGTCCTAAATATACTTCCACTGAAAACTGGAAAACCAGAATAAACATTAAGAAAATATGCTTCCTTTGAAAAATGTTCCCAATGGCTTAGATGACTACAAGTAGTTGTTTGGATTGCTAAAACCTAAGGCATCAAAGCCACTTTGTCAAATCACAAAGTTCCGCAAAACAAGCACAAGATTATGGCCCCAACTGCCTTGCCCCACAGCAGCCAACAAAAAATCATCATCATCAATCCCTGGAGGAAAATGAGTGACCTCCATCTACAATAATCAAAGAAAGTCTACCCCTGCCCCTTCTCATATTCCCTAGTGGAGGGCTATTCCCAGAGGGTTTAAAATTAGCTTTTCAGTTACTGCTGCAGAAGGAGGAATTTCTCAAATTTTTTCCTCTCTGAGACACTGATTTTCAGTTTTTAGGATAACTTTTAATACTGGATGTGTTTGTATTTTTTTTTTCTTTCATGCTAATTTTCAGCCTTTAGTTTATTGACTTAGAGACAAATTGGTAGAGAAGAAAAGAAAAAATACACAGAGGGAAAGGACAAAGAGGAATATTATAAGGTTGGGGAGACAGGACAAATAAAGAGGCAGAGACAAACAAAAGCTGTTTGCATTCTGCCTTTGGACTAAGACATAATAGCTGTAGAAACTACATGGAAAAATTATTTTTAATAAGGTCTGTAGAGAGAGTCCAGTCTAAGAAAATAGTCTGTGATTAGTTTTTAGCTTCTGAAAGGAGACAGTAAACATAATTCTGAACACATGAATAGTTTTTTCTACCGATTCCATTTTAACAATTTTTTTCCATAACATTTCCCATCAACACACAAATCACTGAATGACATAAAAGCAGCTGAAAATGCAAGGATTTGAGTGATGTCTCCCCATATTTCTCCAAAACAGAGCCACAGAACAGTAACATTAAGAAGCTTTGATTTTTCTGGCCTGCAGCAAATGCAAGATTCAAGACTCTCCAAGTCAGACTACAAGTAATTACTAGTGCAGGGAATTATTATAACTACCATTTACGGTTTATTTTACTGCTCATCCTTTTCTTCTGCCAGCCACATTCAGCTGGGCATCTTCCAACATTCAATCAATGTTCATACCTTCCTCCATGTTGCCTTTTTACTTCAGAAGTTCATAGGAAATAGCGTAAAATTACCTTTTTTCCACCTCATTACAAGGTGGATGTGAAAATTAACCCCCTTTACAATCATATTTATTAAGTCTATTTTTTAAAAATGCTTTGAAGTAAATCACCCAAATAAATTGGAGTTTGATTTGGGAAAAAAAACCAAATAAACAGATCCTCTGAAGTTCTGCAATTTCACTGCTTGATGTCTGCAGGTACTCAGCACTGCAGCTGGTGAGGTCATTTTTTTGCCCCTTTAGTTAGGCTGTTTTATTATCTGCTCTTCTATACTCTGATATTTAGAACCTTCTACAGCCACGAGAGCAGACTCAGGCAGGCCCATCAGTTGAAAACATTTGTTGCCTTCATCTCCACCACTGTGAAATTAACTTCTTTTTTGGAATCAGAAAAACAAAAGATGTGCTCAAAACAGCAGAAAATCTACCCGGGATTGAAGGCTTATACCCCATTTCTCTGCTTTTGCCTTCTAGTCTTCTCCCTTCAAAACCCTGTAGTCTTTGATCCAAAAATGTATTTATAGAGAAAAAAAAAAGAGACACTTTCACAAACCACTCTGATACTTCCGATAGGACTAGCTGTAAATCTGAGGTAATAAAAGCTAAACTAAAAATAGTGGGAAAATTCTGACCATTTTCCAGGATAATTACAGAACAATAACTATTGATTTCTTCATCATTATTACTGTATCTGAAATTTACAGTGTTTATGGGTTTTAGAAAACACAGTAGAGGAAATTTGGGGTACGTGAAAGATGGATTATTTCTACACTGAATTCTTCCTAACTGCATATCCTGCCTTCTTTAAAAATCTTTAAACAGATTTCTATCTAGTTCTTATGTGGAAAACCTCGAATACCCTTTTGTAAGAAGAATTTGTTGAACTGCCTCTTTGCTCTTAAATAATAAATAAAAAAACTACTTGAAAAGACAGTTGTGCTGTCATGTGAGTGCTTCTAATTAAACCTACATAAAACTACCATGAATAAATGTCTAAGAAAAATAACAGTAATTTAGTATGAAAGCAATTTTTCAAGCTTGTTTTGATTATGAACATAATTAAATAAGCATTTAATATTTGAAAGGGGGACCAAGGATGGATATCAAATGGCATTTTTAATTTTAGAAAAAAATATACATGTAACAAATACTGCTTTTGCTTTGATTCCAACTCAATCTTCATGGCTACTCTAAAACGCAAAGCTATAAACTAACATAATAGTTTACCTGGTTTATATACAACCCATCTAGTTTATATACATTCTATCTAGTTTATATATGTTTTGCAGAGATTACACTTTTCCAGTCTAGAGAAAAATGTAGAAGAACATGCTGTTATTGAACTTAATCAGCACACTATTCACAGAGAACTACTCAATCCAGACTTAGAGACACTAAGAGATTGTCAAAAATGCACTGTTTCTAGTGGACAAGTAGTGCTCAAACTGGCATTTGGAAAACACAAATTTATAAAACATTTCATCATATAAGGCATTTTTAAGTCTACTTCGTTTGGAAGGAATTATGTGTACATCAATTGTGTTCGTTTCTACTTTTCTGATATAAATAATAAAATAGTCCACTGTCCCCCAGACAGCTAATGTAAAGCAAGCCAGGTCAGCAATCACCATGGAGACCTTTAAGAACTCATAAATGCTAAAAAAAAATCAGCTGTCCTAGAGATAGTGGAATAATTCCTGTCTCTTTTTAAACCTTCTTCTTTAAGCTCTGCCTCATATGGGGCACCTCACGTGTCTTCTCTTTGCCATCCAACCACACAACTTCATTAAACACATCTCATGAATTAAGTGCTTTTGATTAATCCTTTGATAAACCGGGTTAAAATTGGCCAATAACTTTAAAAGCCATTAAAAGAAACAGAAAGAAAGATACAGGTGACATTTAGTGTTCTTAATTTTGCCTAAAAATGAGTGATGCAATTTGATACCTAATGAACTGTAGGCACTCTGTATGTATCACAAGATCACGTCAGTCATGGCAAACCTTCAAAATTGACCAGATTCCTAAGGCTGGAGATTAAAAGAAGGTAGGATTCTGAAAATACTGTTATCTCACCCTCCAGTCCAAGGAAGCTGAGGTTTTTCTAAGAAGGGACCAGCCTCAGAGAAGTTAAAGATCCACAGAAATTTCTCCTCTTTCAGGACAAATGTGATGCATAAAAATAAGCCCCTGTAGTGGAATGCATTGGAGATCTAGGTTGTAACAACACCAAAAGGAAGGAATGATTTTCCATGAATGACTGTCTAATGTATTTCATATTGTAGTGGTTTGAAAGCAAGCCGAGTGAGAGGCTCCAAGTCAGAAATACAGTTCAATAAGAAGAAAGAAAAAAAAAAAGTAAATAAAATAAGATAAATGCAATAATACAAAAACAAAACCCCCACCCACTGACAGAGTCAGAATACAACCTGAGCAGGGTTATGGAAGCGCTCCAGATGAGGTGGTCTTCATGAAGCAGTGATCCCATAGCAGGGTGATGGAAGCAGTCCACATGAGGGGGTCTTCCTGAAGCAGTGATCTCTTAGAAAGGTCTGGTAACTCTGGTCCTCTGGGAATCCAGTGGTAAGGGCTCTTTCTACTGTCTCAAATCCCTGATTATATCCAGGTGAGAATGCTTGGCTCCTCCCCCTGGGTGGAGCATCTCACAATGGGATGATGAGTCATACAGGGAGGGTCCTTGATGGCCCATTAACGAGAGATAGCTTATCTATGAGTCATGGGCAAGGCATTGATGGGCCATTAACAGAAGACACATTAACAGAAAAGGGAGGGGGGCAGGGCCTAGGGGGAAGACTACTTCAACAATTGGATTCAACAGTTCATGAAGATGGTGATAGAATACTTTGTGTACATCCCATACTACAACCCAGGACACATATATATAAGGAAAAGAAATAAAACCAACCAAACAAAACAATGAACAGAATAAAAACTTTGAAGATTAACTCCTTGCAAGGAAAAATGTTGACAAAAAATAACAACTCTATGTGACAAGTACATAAAATATATTTTACAAGACATGTACCTGTTAGGGCAGGTTCAAAGGAGGGTCAAGAAAATTATCAGAGGACTGGAACACTGGTCTTATGAAGAAAGTCTGAGAGGGTTGGGGTTGTACAGTCTGGAGAAGAAAAGGCTCCAAGGAGATTTCACTGTGGCATTTCCATGCTTAAAGGGGGCTTATAAGAAAGACAAAGAAAGACTTTCCACCAGAGCCTATAAAGATGATATAAAGGCAAACAGTTTTAAACTGAGAGTAGGTTTAAACTGGAAGGAATTTCTTATGGTGGGAGTGGTAAGACACTGGAACAAGTTGCCCAGAGAAGCTGTGAGTGTCCCATTGCTGGAAGCGTTCAAGGCCAGGTTGGATAGGGCTTTGAGCAACCTAGTCTAGCATAAGGTGTTCCTGCCACACACAGCAAGAGGTTTGCACTAGGTTGTCCTTAGACATGCCTTCCAATCCAAATCATTCAATAATTCTACAATCCTATAATTTTCAGCCTGTCTAAGTCTAGTTTAATAATGAAACCAATGTGTTCAATAAAAATCAAATCTATTATCCAAGGTTTATAAGATTAAAACTTGTACCTGTAATCAGGAAAGATCAGTGCAAACAACAACTTGTTTAGAAAAATCAGTTTCCAGAAGAAAGGAAGAAAACCACTGGTATTATTCATAAAAATTGAAGTATTTATCAGGAAGAGAGGAGTTTCTGAACTCAAGCCACATTTGTGGCTAATAAAGAAAGAGCTCCTCTCCTCAGCTATTGTAGCTATATTGAAATAAAGCAAGGAAATCGAAGATCAACCAATGTACATTTCATGAAGAAATAGAGATGTTGACTCAGGTCAAAATTAGGCAGAAAATAAGTATTAAGCACGGAAAGTACCAGGGGTTTAGAAATAAATGCATTATTTTCTTCCGGAAGAAGATTGCTTAACAGAAGCAGGAAGTAAAGTGATGAGAATACTTTTGGTCTCTGCGGTTCAGAAATAAATGATGGTCTATGGCACATAGATGAATTATTTCAAATACATGACAAAGCAGAATGGGGAGCCTTTCCTCCGTTTTAAAGACAGAAAATTACCACACAGACATTTCTGGGGACGAAATTTTCATTTAAGTAAAAACAAGCTATTGGGGTGAAATATATTCATTTTCCTATTAGTTTCTTATTTGGACTAACATTTAAGCTACCAATGAAAGAAGTTTAATTCACAGAACCTATCGTACTTTTTTGTATTACTGGTTATCTACTGGCTGGGTTAACACTTACGAAGTTGGTGGTTTGCTTAAAAGCTGCATGTGGAAACCAAGGAGGTAGGTTAAATTTTTTTTATTTTGGCTACAGATTAAAATTACTCACATGGACAAAGCCTGGAGAAATGAGTCAAAGGTGTCACTGCACACACACAAGGGTATGTTCACCATTTGTGATGCTCAATAGTTCACAGAGAACCAAAACATGAAATGTTGCTATCAGTGGATCAGAAAATGTGGCTTTTGACTAACAAGGAAACAAGGCCCAGTTTTGGAGAGAGTCTGGAAATATGTCCTGTTCTTCATCTGGACTTACTGCTTTGGGAAGTGCAAATTTTCTACAATTCAATCATACACATGCCTGGACCAAAAAAAACCAAAAGGCTCCTGCACCTTCATTACCTTATTTTTCCCTCTCTGCATCCACTGGTATGATAGTGCCTTGGGATGGGGATGAGAAGATATGACTGAGAGAAGTGTGAATTCATTTTTTCACAGAGCTTTTTGCCATCAGTGTTGGAGGGTTGTGCTGTTGCACTGGAGCCCCAGAGGGCGCAAAACTGTTTCATCCTAAGTAAAGGCTGACAAGGAAGGGCTGGTGGCTGTTCTTCTCTCATGAAAGGAGCTGAACCTCATAGGCAAAGTATGCCATGTCCTTGACACTCACCTACCATACAGCAACCATTTGCATTTGCACCCATTTTATGAGTAGCTCAGTCACAGTCCATTTAAAATACCAATTTTGACTATCTTAAAAACTATGCAATTATCAGATCATTGGTTTTACCTCAATTTGAAGCTAAAATTGAAAAAGAGGAGAAAACTATTGGAAACATTACCTACCCTAAGGAAAGGTCATGTCTTTTTCATATTTTCATAAACCAGCATGATGTTGATGGCTTTCAATTAAACAATTATTTTATATTTGCCACCTGTTTTAAACCCTAAGTAATCAACATCATGGGTTTGTTTTCTAAAATATAAGTTGAAGTATTTTCCTTCCTACTAAATTAGTTTTGCAGTTTTGTATTTCTGCAATTGATAGGATTGACACTACTTGGACTATGCTTATATCCTCCTTTTTACTTTAGATGTATTTATCATACATTGCATTTACTAGATCTCTGAAAATCTTCCAAAAGATTATTGAAAAAAAATAATAAATACTTACTTTGTTTTTAAAATTAATGTTTGTTTCAAGATCAGTAAGAAACAGGAAGCGAGGATTTGAAACAGAGAAATAATAATTTTGGCAAAAGCAGATTACTGTTTTTTCCATGTCCAGCACTGATAAAAATGTAATTTGTAACATAATAGATTAGCTAGAGAATTTTCCTAGTTATGGAAATGAGTATAGATTGGAGGTTTTTATAAAACTCGTTTCAAAATCAGGCAGAAATCTTGGGTTATTCTTAAATCACAGGGGAGAGGGAATAATCCTCAAGAATGATGACTGACTTGCACTGAAATTTTTCTTTGTAAAGGGTAATGCATGCAAAAGAAAACAGAGGAAATAAAACTTATAAAATATTCTGAAAAGTAAATCATGAGACATATCCGATCCTGAGGAAACAAATCTGCTTGGTTCCAAACTGCCGGATTGAAATATCAAAGTAGCTGGAATGGGGAGCCTGGAAATTTCTCACAGTTCGAGTAGATGTGATCACCTGGGGGTTCCAGGAAACTAGGGACCCCAGAAAGAACCCTTTGCTGTGACCAGCACCAGTCAGGATCCTGCTGACTTGCCCACGCATGGAGCAGGAGTACAGCTCAGGACATTCAAAGCAGGGATTCCCATGAGATGCCCATGAGGAAAGTTCAGTCCAGTCTAGCAGCCTAAAGATAGTTCTGGTGTGGGGAATAATGCTGACTTAAAGTGGGTAGAACAAAACCGGTAGTGAGATGTGCAGATGTGGCCTTTTGGCATCTGATACATTATGGCCCTAATTACTGGATCGGAAACAGGAAAATGAAGAATACTCATCTCTACCCACAAACTCCTTTTGCTACACTTAGTGGTAAGAGACACATTAGAGCCAACCAGAAAAATGACAGGAGCATTCCTTCTGTCTAACCCACCTTTCCACTATATCATTTCCAGCTAGTATCAATTCATCCTAATGTTTTTTAAATTTTTTTTAATCAATGTCTCTCTGATACTTGAGATCTTTTCTCTGACATTTATGTGACAGAAACATCCAAAATTACTTTGTGCTAACCTGTCTTCCATATTGTAAATTTTCTATTAAAAGAGAAATGCAACAAGAAGTATTTAATATTCACAACTGTCCATATTGCTGTCCTTACATAAGCAGCAAGGAAACTCATTATGTTGTCTTAGCACACTCTGTACAGCATAGAGTTACAAAGTCACTGAGACAGTGCTTCCCTGACATAGGGGAATTAAATAATTCCTAAATTTTAGCTCCAAATGAGTTATAAATGCTGATGCCTCTCTCCTAAAAGGCAGGAGTGCCATAGGAGTCTCAGGACATGTAGCAGCTCATGGTCATTCCCATTTTCAGCACCCATAGCCATGACGGCCACTGCACTGGGTACTTGACCACTTGCATTCATGGGAGCATTCTGAACATTGCCAGGTTCCTATTCTACATCCATTACATCCATCAGTGCTTGTTAGCAGCATGCTTAGCACAACCCAAAATTAAGATCCTTTATAATGACCTTCCTACACACAGTGGCAGGCCATGTCTGCTGTAAATTTCTGACTCCCCAAAAAGAGAATAAGATCATTCCTTATTCTCCGAAGGCATCCCATCTGCAGGGCTGGGGCTCTTCCAGGTCACTGGGCACTTGCTGTATACTCAGAGTTAGTTCTCCAACTTCCCCCTATAGTGTGTGAGAGAAGCTCACCACATCAGGTGTGGGCACCAAGAAGGCTGGACTGGCCTCTTGCTGAGAGTGGCCACTAGATCGGGGGTTATTTTGCTTAAATCTGAAACAGCAAACTATGAGTATCTCCAATCCTGCAGTTCACCTTGAGGATGCCCTTCGGAGATTAATTTAGTCCAAGTTCTAAATCTCTTTGAAGAAAAACACAAATCACACTCATGGCTATAAACAGAGTAAGTGACATTAACTTGTCTAAAAGAATGCTAAACCCAAATGTCCAGTAAAGTGTTCTCCAAAGAATGTTTGACTTACCCACACTTCAGTAGCTGGGATGTCAATAGAACGCCTCATAACTTTTGAGACTGCTATTAGGTCTTGAAAAATAAATTCGTCTATAGCCGTGTAAGCAGGCTTCACTCCTTGCTTCCTTTGAAATTTTAATAGCAAATTTTAACAGCAAATTTTAACAACCACATGGTTCAAGTGGTTTGTACCATTAAATTAGACAAGTGCTTCATGCCTGCAGACTCTCCTAATGCCATTGTTTAGAATGATATTCAAGTTATTCTTAAATACAAAGGGAAAAATTATTGAAACCTGAAATTCTCCCCCCTAAGAAATCTATCATTTATTCAGTACATGTTAGACTCCAGTACAACATACAAAAGGTTCAGAACATTTTCACTGCTCTAAGGAGATTATAGTCCTACAGGGATATAAAAAATTTATTGGAGTTTCACAGACAGCTATTTTTTATCCTGTTCTGGTTGGATTATATTCTGTCCAGAGAGAATGAAGAAAGGTCTCCTAACCTCCTAAAGATGACTAGGATTACTGGGTTAAATTCCACTCTTATGCTTATTGAACAGTATGAAGTTTTCTTTCTTGTTTCTCTTTACTTTCCCTAAAATTTCATCTTTATATCTAAAATTTACTTTAAAATTGTTGGAACACTCTACTTGTCCATTGTGTCACTACATAGCTATGTCACTACATAGCTAAAATAATAATTTTAAATGAAAATTATTTTTGTCCCTAGGAGATAAAAAATTATAAAGTATCTCCATAGTTGTTTACTTTCATTTTATTTGGAATATTCCTGTAATTCACAGGGTGGTGCCCTTGGGTAGCATCATTGATTTCACGTTTACTGTATCTCAATACAGTATACATCAACTTAGAAATAAAAGGCAGTTTTCTAACCACCTGCACCTTGAAGTCTCAACATCTACAAGAATAGGAGGATTTTATGCTTTTTAAATTATTATTCCATTCTGATCAGAAATAAATGTTTTTAGACAAAATCTTAGCCCTGTCTGTATTTCAGTAATTCTAAAATCTTTACCACTTGCTTTTGGAGAGAGCTGTAGCACCATCATACTTTGTACAGTGAGATTCATCAGCCCATGATCTCCTTCAGCAGTGGGTACACATAATTGCTTCAGTTTAGCCAGTATTTCTTTGACATGACAGTAACTGTGGCTTTGTTGAATCAGAACAGTCATGCTTTCAAACATCATCAAAAGGTTATTTCATCAATCAAAGTTTACCCTATGAGCTCCTGGGTTTTCTAGCACAGTGAATTTCTGAGGAAAATAAAAGGGATAATTACAAACCCTTCATTTGTTTCCATACCACTGCCATTATCTAGGGCAAAAGCAAGGCATCTTTTAATATGCTTTCATAAAATGTTTCATCTGACTGATGTTTTCTTCCTTGTAAAAAGGTCTCAGGTTGAGATTCTGGCCTCACTAAATTCAGTCTAATTGTGTCCAAAATTGCCAGTCATAACCTGTCACTTCTGCCACACCCTCAGCCTATTAGGAATGAAAGGGTGTGGGGAAACCAGGCTATGGTTTCTCAAGCAGTCAAAAAAGCTTCAAGGAAGTGTTCTTTGGAGAAACTGAGTAAATATTTTCCCTTTGATATTCCCCAGATATGTTTTTTAACCTTGTAAACAACATGTCTGCAGCACCAACAAGCCTCATGTTGGTTTTGAGCTGGTTGTACATCCGGACTCGAAATAAAAATGTTTTGCACTTGCATTGAAAAAATAATAGATAGATGTATTCAGACACACAGGGGCTGTAAAATCTTGACCTCTTTACTGCGTAATGCCAGCAGGAGATCTCATTCCCCTCCAGTTGGTGTGCTGAAACATTCATGTGCTGGAGCATGTTTTCCCTTACTGTGGTCAGCAAGATCCCTGCCAGCACAGCCCTAGCCTCAACCGAGTACCTCAACCCTGTGCTACTGCAGGGAACACAAGGGTGACTTTTACTTTCATATGCCACAAAGGCCAAGCTAAAGAAACTACCAGTGTTGTAAAGCTTGACAGATATCCAAAAAGAAAGTCCATAGAGTGAGAACAAGAGTTTTAAGAGGGTTTGGATATTTTTTCAATGCTTTTACACCTTACAACCAATGATGCCAGTTATGATCTTCTGGTTTGCATTAAAAACCAGAACTCTGTCAACCACAAACTTCTTCACATAAAACAGGTAAAACATTGGTCCAGCGCTGGTTCAGGACAACATGTATTTATGTCAGTGCTATTATCATTACACAGATGTTTCCAAAGCTAGCCAAGCAGTTTTCAAACATTTTGTTTATTCTTGAAATTTCAAAAATTAAGCCCAGATTGAAGATTAACCTGTCCTTTAAAATGTACAAAACTTTCCAGTTTGCATAGTGTTTATATACTTTACAAATCAATTTCAATTTTAACAAATGCCTGATGTCACATTTGTCACAGAACCTTACCGCAGGACTCATCCAATCCAAACAGCAGAAAAAAAAATCATAGAGCATGAAGAACATCACACATCTTGTAAAGTCCACACATATTTGCAATGAACACCAAAAAAAAAGTTTAATCTCAGAAATCCTTAATTCTCATCAAATTATTATAAAATTTTTATAGCATTTTTAATCTTGATTGTGGTATCAAAATGCCATTTTAAATGTTATCAGTAAACAGACACTATTTTTAGAATGTATTTATTGAACAAACATTTGATAAAGTATTTTTGATCTGAGATAGTCTCACATAACTTCTGAAAACACATAATATTGTCCATGTATATACATGTGCATGTCTGAGTGTATGTATTTGTAAACAGAAACAGAAATAAGCAAATGTAAACTGTAACAGTTGATCAAATGTTAAAAGCAATTTTTAAAAGCTATTTTGTGTTGTATTTAATTCCAGTAGCATTTTTCAGATTACTGAGGAACTATTTTTTATCTTTAATTACCATAGTTGAAATTTACTTATTTAAATGAAACATTTTCAGTGTGGGGAGATCCCCAGTCTGGGCACAGAAGAGCCAAAGAAGGCAGATGGAAGATTGCTTGGTTTTGACTTGGCTTTATCTGTGCAACTCTCCCTCCTGTGCATATGCATTACCGTGGAGATTTTGAAGGAGATGAACTGCTTTGTTATTACCTTCAGGACTTCTGCTTCATGCAGGGAACACATTTAGGGCAGAGATGTAGTGAAAATATCAGTATAACTTTATTCATTATGATTGAGGTGAGCTGGTGCCAAGAGCAGCCCAACATTATCATTGCAGCTGTGGGATCCTGCAGGAGTTCAGGTTCCAGTTTAATCTTGGAGACAAATTTCTTTGTAATGTTAAACAAGTCCTGCTGGGCATCACATTTGCTAAGGGAAAGGCAGTAATATTCCTCAACCTCACAATGACAGCTTAAGGTTGAATTAAATATCATCTTGCTTCAAACATGCATTTACTCACAACTGGACAACTATAAAATAAATTCAAATCTTAATTCAGTGCTGAGTGAAAAGAAGTGGCATGGGCTGTGTTTCAACACCTCTCTTCACTCTGATCTTGAGATACTTAAAAATCTACAAACCTTGTGACTTCTCATTGCAGGCTCTTTAATTGACCAAATATCACAACTACCTATCTCCACAGTTAGGAAGAAAGGTGAACAAATCATATGTTCATCATCTATTCACTCACTTCTAACCTTGCTCAAATCAGGAATTACTCATTTCAGAATCCTGTTGAAATTAGATTTATTTTCTAAATTTTTGTCTATTCTTCACCCCAACTGATTCTTAAACAGCATGTTTATGTCATGTATCCCTGCAGTGGGTTCATATTTGCTGAATGCCAGGTCCTCACCCATCCTCAAGAGCACAGGGGGAGAAAATAACATGGAAAAGCTATTGGCTTGAGGTAAGAACAAGGAGATCACTTATGAAGTGGTCCAGACTGCAGTTACTGCCAGAAAACCTGTTCCTGTGTGGGCTCCTCTCCCTAGGCTGTAGTTCCTACAGGGAGCCTGCTCCTGCATGGGCTCTCCGTGGTCTGCAGGGGACACATCCACCTGCTGCAGTACAGGATCCTCCACAGACTGCAGTAAGGATATCTGCTCTGCTGTGCTCCTCCCTGGGCTGCAGGGGGACATCCTGCCTCACCGTGGTCCTCACCACAGGCTGCAGGGGAATCTCTGCTCCAGCACCTGGAGCACCTCCCATTCCCCCCCTACACTGACCTCGGTATCTGCAGAGCTGTATCTCTCACATATTTGCACTTCTCTCTCAGAGTTGTTGGACAACATTTCTTACCCTTACTTCAATATCTTTTTCAGAAGTAACAGCAGCTGGTGGGTGCAGCTCTAGGCAGTGATGCATCCATGTTGGATGTCACTGGAACTGGCTTTTACTGACAGGGGAGCAGCTCCTTAGCTCTTCTCAGAGAGACTGCCCCTGCTGCCCCCCCCCGCCCCTGACACTAAAACCCTGCCACACAGACACTGTCCCATAGACTTTACTGCATCTTTTGCACTCTATTTGAATATCAGTTTACATTAGCCCCAAACTTTGGCACACTCCAGTGCGTACATGAGAAATATGAGAGAAGATGAAGATTCATAAAAAGGCACTGAAGAATTCTTCTTCTTATACTTCATAGAATAGAGAGAAACATTTCATCAATCTTCTTGCATATTATTTGCCTCATATTTTTGACATTTGCTAAAGGCAATATTTATAATTTCCCTCCATAACACTTAATCGTTCTCTTTCAGTATCACTTGAATAACATCCCAATTTTTTAAACCTACTGTGAAGTCTGTAAATCTGTTTAGTGCTTAGAACACATGAAATTCATTATTCAAGCACCAGTGCTATTGATAGGATATCAAAAAGGTGAAATAAGCAGATTAAAACCTTGCAGTATGAATTAAACATATCAGTTGATCTTTATGACATCGAATACATTTCACAGGGGCAAAAGAGACTTGTATGTTTCCTGTTAACAAATTTGGGCACATCTTTTGCACTTGCTGCTTGAGGAAGTGCAAAATATGTTTGGAGAGAGACAGATGACAAGCAAGAAGGTAATAAGAATGCAAAAATTTTCCCATCATTTTAAAAGTGAAATGTTGACTGAGAGTTGTAATAGAAAGAGCATAAATGTTAATTCTCCTAAACTAAAAAAAAAATATTTCTGACTAAAGAAATGGTCAAACTTTTATATATGTGAATACCATATATACAAATATTTTTTATTTTTAAAACATCCTATAAACAGTTTACAGAAGTCAGATTCACTTTATAGGCTGTCTTTGCTAATCTAGGAAACATAATTCTGAACACAGCACATAAATCAGAGTCCATTAGACTAGAAAACCCAGACATTGGGAAAAATACCCAAATGTAGAGAGTAATACAAATTTCTAATAATTATACTAAGGAATCCAGTTTGATCTGCATTAAAAATGAAATGAAATGAAATGCAATGAAATGAAATGACATGAGGAAAAGGTGAGCTGAGGTATATACAAATATTCTGTGTTGGGTTTTTCTCCTGGTCTCTGAAAGCAGCAAGCTCCCAAGAAAGTAGGCATGACCCATTTTCCTTACCAACCTCTTTCAAATAAGGGGTTCCATCATGATGAGTGAGCAGTGTTGCATCCTCCAGGTGATTGACAAACATACAAAGGTCCCAGGACAGACCCGTGTGGTGCTCTGCTTCTCACCAGCCTCCAAGCAGAATACAACCCATTAACCACCAACCTCTGGGCCCAACCATCCCACCAGTCTCTAGGGTTTGGCAGCGCCAGAGAAACTGATAAACAACAAATTAGCATCGCCCTGTTGTCCATACTTGGCCTTTTCTGGTGGAGAGATTTTTCCTAACTGAGTTTGCTTGTCTGAGTAGCTGCACATTCCAGATGTCACGAAAAGAGAAAAAAATCAAACTAAACAGGTTTGTTTATTCACATGAGACTATTTACATTGTGCCAGGCCACATAAGTGTTCATGACTCTAAAACAATAAAATACACATTCAGACAAAAAAGAGAAACAAGTGACCAATAATCCATGGGAGAGCAGTATTACAAATCAGCAAGCATAAAAGACTACTGAGAAACAGAATAGAAATAAATACCAGTCTGAACCCTGTGGAGTAGTTGGGCTATTTCTACTGCTGGTGTTTTAGTCTTTAAATTACCGTTTTTCCAGAGCAGATTAAAGGAAAAAGAGAATAGTTTTGGTTGCATGTACAGCTGTGAAGTACAACAGCAGAATAAACAACAGCACTACAAGAATAACAGTTATGTTTGTCCAAAAGGAATTCATCACAGGAAACATCAGGTCACTGGTTAAAGAGGTCAGTAACGGTTTCAGTCAATTGCTGTTGAAACACATGGCTACCTCCTGATTTCACAGCAGAAACTTTCTGCTCCTAGCAAGTTTTGGAAGGACTATACAGTGATGATAGGCCTGCTCCCACAAAAATGCATACATGTGGTTTGTACATTCTATAAATTTGTGGAGTCTGTAAACATAACTTGGGTAATACAAGTTACTCTGTTTCAGTTGTGATTAGGCATCATTAGGTATTCCAGTCCTCCAAGCTAACACCTGCCACAGCTCTAGAGAATACTTCTGCTCACGTCCAGACCTTTCCTTCAAAAAAAGCTTTTAGCTCCATGATCTCACCAGTCCCCAAGCTTCAAAAGAGAGTGCACCACACCAACACTTCCTTTAAAGGGCCCTGTCAGCCTGGGGAGAAGAAACCTAAGAAAACTGATACCTGGATACTGGACTAAAGCAGAGAAAGGAACGTGCATGCCCACACATCGCTTCAGTTCCTCTTAAAATAAGTAAGCCAAATTCAGGGCTTTATAAGTGAGTAGTTCTGGCTGTACCTGTCAAAATTTCATGTCAAGCAGAGCTCTCATTCCAGAAGCTCAGTCACAAGGTTTTTCTTCTCTCAGCTAAAAGAGCAAATTGGTATGATGGTGCTATAAGCATGATGACTTCCTCGGAATAGAGTGGTGATTTATCTCCCCCCCACAGACCCCCCAGGGATCTTTGACTAGCTCAGGTATTAGGGAGACCTTGGGGGGAAAACTAAATCATAGCTAACAGGACAAAGGATATTAGAACAGGCTCTTACCACAGATGGTGCTTTGCAGAGTTGGTTTATTCAGGCCTCCTAGAGGGTGACAGGCACAGGAGCGAGTGGCCAGGGCAAGAGGCAGTAAGAGGCCGAGGCAGGAAGTCCATAGGGGTTTTATCCCCTCTCTGAGATAGATAAGTTTTGGCCCTTGGCCAATCCAAGGTTTAGGGGGAAGGACTATGGGGGGAAAGGACCATGTGGCTATCTGTTACAGGGGGTCTGGGCAAACCCATTCCCCCTAGAAGGATACAGCAGAGTGGCATCTCTCAGCATCATTCTTGCTATGTAATTTGTATACCCAAGCATCTCAAATGACCTGCTCTGTTGTTATTATAATAAAACTCTGCAGTTCCTGGTTTGAACTGGTTCATTTCAGTACCACTCAAGTTTTTCCTTATTAGCGTAGAACCTGGATTTAATCTGAACAACTGCCCTTTTAGTTGCAAAATTGATCAAGCAGTAATCCGTCCACCCAACAAACTTCTTCAGGCAGGATAATTCTCTGTAATATTTCACCGTTCTGATTTTAACAGCCTGAACAATGCCATTTCCAACATATGTAGCTCTTTTGGGATTGAACATACTTTTTTTTAGTGGTAAGCTGTAGGTGAAGGGAATACCGGTGACCTCGTCCCTGATAAGTAACAGCTGTGTTAATTACCCAGTACAGCCTCACCCTTGATGAGTCACAGCTATATCCAATAAAGATAAGTGTGATAGAAGGGAGTGGGTTAGTTGGTGAGGTGATCATGAAGAAGGAGGAGCCTTGAGGAAGAGAGAATGAGAGAATCATGAAGAAGAAGGAGCCTGGGGAGAGAGAATCACTGCTGTGAGGTCAGTCTGGGTCTGCAGTTAGAGCCTGTGTTGGAACCTGCAGCCATAGTCTAGCCGGGTAAAAGCCTGCAGTCAGAGTCTGCAAACTAATACATGCAGTCATAGTTCAGCAGGAAATAACCAGCAGTCAGAACCTGCAAGGGAAACCTCCAGTAGGAGTTTGCTGCAGCCAGAGTCAGTGAATAGCTGGAGTCTGTTTACCGGCTGAGCTGTAAAGAGGAAAAAACCAGGACCCTTTTCATGCTATGATAAACAAGAAGTCGGAGTCTTGGCTCACTTCTATCCTCTAACGAGAGGGCTCCTGCAACAGTAAACAGTCTACCACTCTTATTTACACCCACATGTAGCAGTGAAACCAATGGGTTTGGTTCAAGACATCCCAAGTGCCAAACTGATGAGTACAGCATCTCTGGCCTAATTCCTGTTCACTGGAAATGTTGCTTCCCTGGAGCCAAAATATCAATTAACTGCTCTTTGTCCAGGCACCCCAGACTCAGGAGAAAATGTCTATAAAGAGAGGAGACATTCTTTCTGAAGTAGGCATTTCATATCTCCAATTGTACATCTGTGCTGCCGTTACAAGCATCTGAGACTCAGGGAAAGTTAAAAACATGCTGTAGCCTGAATTAAAATAATCATCAAAAGCTATTCCAGACAATATGCAGTGCATAAGCAGTCAAACTACAGATGGCATTTGCATTTTTTCCTTTAGAAGTATCAATCCAATTTTAACTGAAAAGCTAATACCGTAAAGTCTTAGAATCATAAAATTATAGAATTTGCAGAGTTGAAAGGGACCCCTCAAGGTCATCGAGTCCAACTTCTGGTCTAGCTGAACAAGCAGTAATGAAGATGGTTTGTACTTGCAAATTAGTCTTCTCTTCCTTCCTATTTCCTAAAAGCATGGTTTCTAAACTGTCAAATGTACTGCATTTACAGATCTGTTAAGTAGAAAAAACACCTATGTCCCCTGATAGTATTTTCTTGTACATTAAGATGAGCAGAAACCTGTTTGGTTTTCCTCTGCATTTGTATGATTTGTCATAATCAACTATCACAGGATAAAAAGGGTTAAGAATATCAGCAACTATAGTTAAACTTCTTGCCCACTGTCACACTGAGACTTTTTGACATTATGTTTTTCAAGGTTTGTGCTTCATATGGAACTTTCCAACCTCCTTTCCATTTCCATTTGCATTTTTTCAATTTAAATGTGATTTTATAGTGTTTTGTCTCCAATTCTAATCTGTCTGAGTTATTCTTCAGATTTTTTTTTTTTTTTTGCATATTGTCACTCCTGTGGACATTATTTTGCTAGCACAGTATTTCCCAAGGATCTGTACGTTCCAGCTCTGACTTAAGTTCATATACATATAGCTATATAGACATAGATAAAAATAAAAAAGATAGCTTGGCTGGCTTCTTGCTGCACCTTTCTTAAGTTAGCAGACTCCACAGTCTAGGACTATCATTCTGTCATCTTCCACAAGCCTTGAATGTAAAGTACTCCCATAACACATCTAATGCATCCCTTCAGATAGCAAAGGGGTTCTAAATGAACCAAATATGTTTAGAGCCTATGGAACTGTCGTGCAAACTACAGGTGTCACTCCAGCTGTGTCACCTCAAGTCACATTTACAAAAAGCAAGTGCTTAGACCTTATGTCCATGTGAATTTATTTTGAATTTCTGCTTCATCTTTCTGCCTTCTCCTCACAAAATAAATTAAGTTAATGCTCTTAACTGACCACAAAAAACAGCTTTTCCCCATGTCCTGCACAGGGGCTTGTAACAGGGTCCAACATCCTGCACAGCAGTTAAAACAGAGGTTCACAGCAGGTAAAACAGGCTGCAGGTAACCACAGTGCCAGTCCAGACTCCTGAATCAATAGTGAATCCACCTGCTCCAGGCCAAGCAGAGCTTTGTGCAACATCAGCCCTTAATACCTCCAGGAGCTCCAATTCTCAAACAACACCCCCCTGAACAGCCTGATCACAGGGTATTGGGATACTTTCTTGGGCTGTGACTATTCAAATGGGCTTCCCTGGAAGAGAAAGAAATTTGGGTTAATTCCCTGCTGGATGTCTCCGTTATTGTAGCTCTGTAAATGTAAATTAAACGTTCTCATTTTGATGGACACATTGTGTCACTTAGAATTCATTATGAATATTTGATAAGGTGTTGTTTATTTGTGGCAAGTTGATTGTTAATTTCTCACCCACAGATACAGCTTCAAGCAGTTACCTAACCAAGATATATTTACACATATCTATACATAAATACACAGTTAAGTTCAGTCCATGTTGTTGGACCACAGAGCCAAATTAAAGTATCAGCAAAGTTTTTTGAGTGATAAGGAGGACACATAGAAGGGGTTCTTGACAACAAAATGTTTCAAAATCTCACCCACCTTCTTTGCAAAGCCTGCATTTCTGGAGAAGTTCAGAAAATGCCTTTAACTAATAGCCTCCCAGTCAGAAGTTCAAGTAGAAAAACTCAATAAAAAAGGATTTTGTCTGAAAAGCTAAAAGCTATGTTCTGACTTTAATAGTCCTTGACAGATCTCGATATCCAAAAACTGGAGTAGAGCTGGAAACATAGATACCAAGTTCAAGTTTCCCTTACCACAAAGTAGTTCCAGCTGAAGCACTTTTCTTTTTTAACCCATCACTTGAGTGAATAAAGCAGAAGTGATAATGGATAACCTTCCAAACATTAAATATATTGGTCTGTAAATTCCCAAAAGGGAGATTCCTCTTGCTAGAATAGGGTTTATCTGTTTCTAAGAGTTTCTTTCTAAAACTCCAGATCCACTCACACAGAGCAGAATTAATAATAATGCATTGCTTTCACCTTTATTATTACTGAATATCACATTCAATTTGAGACATAAGTCTATCACTTCTACAGAACTATTTCTGCTTGCTTCTAGTCAGAAGAGTGCTGAAAGGAAGGACTCAAGCGCATGCACAACATTCAACTAAATTTATATTAATATCACTGAGATATTAACTTGTAACTTCTTAGGACAGTTTGAGAGCTAGTGTAAATTGAAGTTGCTCATTTGAAGGAAAGTGAAGCTTTAGCAAAGGTAGCTCATCAGAAGTGACAGTGATTTATTCTATCTGAGAATCTAAGAAATCTGGAATTTTCTGGAATCCAGAAAAAATCAATATTACTGTAAAAACAGCGGCTTGTATAGAACATGCTCAATAAATAAAATGCCTTTGCTTTAGGACAAACAGTTTTCCAAGTGCTTTTTTACAGAAATACCTATCCTGCACTGAGCAAAGCATCAAATTCTGAATATCAGATGATCCACAGACCTTACTGCAGTCTTCTCCCCATACCATGGACTTCTTGCTCAGCCTCCACTTGGAGTGGAAGTGTCCTCCTGTCCTTGCCCAGGCCCAAGACATTCTGCACTGCAGTGGTTTTCTCTAAGGAGCATTGGGGCAACACTGAGGAAGCACAAGGGCCACATTTGCCACATGGTGGGACTCAGCTCTTGGCCATGCTGGGCACCATCTGCCCTGGTCAAACACAAAAGTCTGGTGTGCCACTAGAGGATATCAGTGGGCTCATCCCCTTTTGCAGCTGGTGAAGAGTATCCCTTTTAAGCTGTGGGAAAGCACAAAATGCCACCCAAATTTCCTTTCATAAATGCATTATTCATCCCACATGCATGTTTTTCAGACTCCTGCTTATGAAGGGACAGACTGCACAGAGGAGTTCAGAGTAGACGAAGGGCACTCCTTTTGCCACACAAACAATTCCGTGACCTAATGCAAAAATGGCAAAAACAGCCATCCAAACACCAAGTGCAGTCACCAACCTGCCTGCTGGCACACAGCCACCACCTTTCCTGCCACCACCAGTTCCGTGGGGCAGCACCTGGGAAGTCCTGCCTGGGCCAACCACCTTGGTGGTGGCTGCAGAATGTCCCATGCCAGTGATGGTGGAGGACTAACTCTGACTCAGGACAACTTTGTTTTCCAGGGTCAGTGTCTGCTGCTTCTCTCCCTTGGCCGTGTTGTGGAGGTTGACTGAAGGAACCTTCCTAGCCTTGATCCACCATGACTTGGGGTTTTCTGGGTGATCACTGGTCTGGCATTTGGTTGGATATTTACTCAACCATCTTGTCATAATTTTATTTAGTCATCATTGGTCTCCAGCAGACCTCGTACCCACCTAGTATTAGTTTGAAAAAAAGGACATTTAAGGTCAACAGTTCCCTTTTGAGTTGTACTGATTCTTTACAGCTCATCAGTTAGTAGCTGTCTGGCAGTCCCCAGGTTTCAAGGGAAGGCTGAATGGTCTTTTCCACACAGGCCAGCTTCTTAAACAGCAATTCTTTTCTGGAAGAAGCTCAATATTTGCATTTTCTTCCATATTCTAGCATAAATCTGTTCCTTCTCATCTTGAACAAGACTGCACAGAGGCCACATAAAACAGAAAGTGACTCTGAAAGAGCTTGTTGCTGACTGTTGTCTTTTTCATAACCTAGAAATGAAACTTGAGATAATTTTAGTAAGGAGGTAGCATGAAAAGAGATCTTTATTTGAGGCCCTTCAGGGGCAGTTATGGAAAGGTGTCCACAAAAGCCCACCCCCACAGGGATGGGTACATATTTATAGGTTTTAGGAAATTAGCGTAGCTGATAAAAAGCACCAATTAGGAGGAC
>VXBB01002367.1:926944-1021869 GCA_013399915.1 Illadopsis cleaveri
TTAGGGGACAGGCCTTAGGATGGGCAGGGAGAAAGAGGATACATTGAAGGTTGGACTAAAGGAGAATAGAAACTAGCAACTACATACAACATAAATCACCTTCTGATAAGAAGCTCTAAGACAGTCAGGGGCCCATCTGAAGCAACAAGGGGCCCATTTTAGGTATACAAAACTAAACTAAACTTACAATGAAAACTATTAAACAAAATCCTGCAACCCCACAAGCCAAGATAGCACAGAGCCTTGTACCTCCCAGGACTTGGAGCTCTGGAATTTGTTTTGTCATTCTGTTTAAGGAAAGGCCATGGAAAAGTACTGGGAAAACAAATTCCTAATACAATAGGTGACAGAGTTACAAATATATGTGAGAAGAATACAGAGAACATTTAAAAGAAAAAAAGGCAAAACTCAAACCGGCATCATAACTATGGATTAATTCCCAGTCTGACCAGCTGTACCTGCACCTTTCTGACTTCAGATTAATAACAGAAAACAATAACACATTCCATGATCATACGCAACTGGGGAAAAAAACGTGTAAAGAATCAGTGTCTAGTCATTCTATTATCCTATCTCAGTAAGAACTGGAAACTTCTGGGAGAGAAATTGCATCCATAAAAGAAGGAATTGTATTGCATGATTTCGTGAACAGGCACTGTCATTTTCCCCAAAGAGAGATTTTCTCTAATAGGATCAAATATAGTGAATCAATACTTTAGCCCAGATGGGGTTCATTGTTTCCAGAGGAACCTTTTTGGAGAAAGGTACACATTTCCCATAAATACAACTGGTATTTTAAGATATTATGGCTAAAGAGAGCTATAGCTCTGTTTAATTTCATTTTAATTCTGTTACCATGGCCTGGGAGAGGGGGAAGGGGAAGAGGAAAAGGAAGGGGAAGGGAAGGCTTTCTGTTCTGACACACTAGAGCACAGACCAGGTAGGGCTGGAAAGTGCTGCTGCTTCCCTAGAAATATTGTATCTGTGGGTACAATAAACCCAGGAGGTTAGTGAGCAATAAACAAAAGTATGTTTGTTATTCATGTTCTTGCTTTTATCGAGTCTCATGTTTCTTTGCCAGAAAGAATATCATTAGCTTTCCTGCTTTGCCTCCCAAATTTATTCAAGTTGTACAAACTGGGGAAGTTATTCCTCAATTACACTTTCATGCATTTAAATAGAAAAACGTAAGCATACAGAGACATACAGAGTGTGAGATAATTTTGATATAAGTAATATGTGCAAACAATATATGATTTGTTGTTTATTATATATTTAGGAGATTTATAGATAAGTATATATGTACATCTACAAACTTTTTTTTGTAGAAAGATGCATGGAATCAGCATTTAGAGTTGCTATGTATATCAGAGTTTCACTGTAATCCAGTAACTTTTTACTGAATTCCCTGTTTTCTCAGTACAATTCACCCTTTCATTTCCCTTCACTTCCAGTGCTATGAGTAAAGAAAACTATAGCAACCTCCCATCTAAAGCTTTTCCAGAGGTTTCCAGTATAGTAACGCAGTACAAGTGCTCACTCTTCAGTATTACAACTATACAAGTCCCATCCAGGTTTTGTTATCTGGAACTGGTGAAGATTTCCTGGCCAAAGAACAAAATCCTTACAAAACACCATTTTATGGACTCCTCACTACAAACAGTTAATTCAAAGAGTTTATCAAGACATTTTCTTTTAAACTGTTACGTGTTAATCTGTTCTTCTACCCCTTATCCACCTCCTTTTCTGCTGACCACTCGCATTCATCTTTGCAAACAAGGTTTTACGCAGGAATTTTTAAATTTGAGCCTCTATGTAAATAGGCCCTCTGAAATTCATTCTCAGTATGTCACTCACATGCAGTTTTAATTGTATAAAATATATGCATTTGAAAAAATAGCAGTGAATTTTTTCAATCTATTTAGCTCATTTTATGAACTGCGGGAAGCAGCAGTGTAGCAGCCTCTGGCAAATAAAAAGTAGCAGATGTTGCACTGAGGAAGGGAGATTATTTTCCTTTTTATATTCAGCATCTGCTTACTCTCCTTTGACCTGTTGAAAGATTAAGCTCCAGTGAGACTGTTTGCACTTAGATCTTCCTGAAGCCTCCTCTTACCAGGAAGGATTCTATGACTATTAAGAAGGATTTGATGATCTACCTACTCAATATTAAAATAGATAATTCTGCTGCTTCTTTGTTTCAAAAATAGTATGTTCCCTTCCTGGTCACTGCTTTGTGTAGAAAAAGCACTGCACTGAGCATTAAGACATTTTCCCTTTGTACAGCTTTTCATTGTAAACTTGGGTCACTAATAAAAGCAGTCATAAAAATACAAGATGAAGTACAAAGACTAGGTTGTGTGTCTGTTACCACTGTGCAGCAAGAGATTCTCATCTTGAATATGCTAATGGCAGACAAGTGACCTCCTGTGAACTCTTCCGGTTGCATACATCTGTTTTGTCCAGGCTGTGCTTCAAATGCAAATGCTGGGAGATGTAATTATTGGTGGATGCATATTTTAATGACTGAAATGGAGACATACAGAATGTTGCAGCAACCCTCTTGTTAGAGGGTAGAAATGAGCCGAGACACAGACTTCTTGGTTATCACAGCATGAAAAGGGTCCTGGTTTATTCCTCTTTACAGCTCAGCCACCCTGACTCCAACCATTCACTGACCCTGGCTGCAGTAAGCTCCTACTGGAGGTTTCCCTTGCAGCCTCTGACTGCTGGTTATTTCCTGCTAAACTATGACTACAGGTATCAGTTTGCAGACTCTGAATGCAGGCTTTTACCTGACTAGACTATGACTGCAGGTTCCACCAAAAGGCTCTAAATGCAGACCCAGACTGACCCCACAGCAGTGATTCTCTCTTCCTTAGATCCTTCTTCATGATTCTCCCTCACCAACTAACCCACTCCCTTTTCTCACACTTATCTTTATTGGATATAGCTGTGAGTCATCAGGGGTGCGGCTGTATTGGTAATTAACACAGCTGTTACTTATCAGGGACATGGTCACTTGTATTCCCTTCTCCTACACCAGAACATCTAGCTAAAGCCTTGGCCCAAAAATCATAATAAGGACATATTAAACATAATCAAGCAAATAACTTCTTCAATGCATCTTATTCCCTTTTCCAATATATGGAATATTTCTTTCCAATAAATATATAAAAAATAGAATATAGAACTATTCCTTACAGCTGCTTCTCTGATGCTACAAACAGAGGAGCTGACTGTTTCTAGTCCAACAACTTCACAGAAACATCCTCTATGTCACCCATTTCATCAGTTAAAAAGCATGGACTCTTTGGTACCATTTGGATGACTCTAGGTTATTGGTGTGACAGGAAGAGCTGAAGGGACACCATCCCCTCCAGTGCTGAATATCATCCACTTCCACCAAGGTGGATCACCTTTACTGGGGTAACAGTCCATACCCATGTAAGCACGAATGTTCATGGAAGACTGCTACAAAAACCATGTTACAGTGGAAATCTTACATTTCAATTTGATGGAATTGATAATCTACTCTTCTTTCTGTCCCATAAGAAAACATAAACATCTTTATATACTTTGTAAAAACCATGACGACAAAGAAAAGAAAAACCGGAAAAGCAGACTCAATACTGAAGAATCTTGAATCTCATCAGAAAGATTTTGGGGGTTTTTTTATGATGAAAGGAAAATATATCGTGGTGTTCTTACAGACCTCATTCATTATTTCTGTGGTGAGTAACTCTTGAACTAATAGGGTCCTATCTGTTTCAGACAGTCTCAGCAGGCAGATATGTAAAGGCAGATCAGAGGAAGAGCAATCAGCAAAACATCTCTCAGGATCATCTTGGCACTACTCTCTTATTTTAGATACCTTTTGCTGATCCTGTCTAATTTTCTGATAAACATCAGAAAATATGTATTTTCAAACATACTTCTGCAATTCCACACTTGCCAGTTTGATGAAGTCCTTGGAAGAGGAGACAATAGGGTGTGTTACAGCCAGATATGGGCTGACAGCTCCTGTTCACAGCCATTCAGCACCACCCTGAACAGCTCTGTGCATCCCAACTGGACTCAAGGCAATCACATGCTGCCCCAATTGTTGGTAGGAATTCTCATTTTAATAATCACCCTGGTGGTCTTGCAGAATTCACTTCCTTTACACTTGTTTGGAACAGGAGTCCTCATGCAATTACCGTGTGATAGTAATGATTATGAAAATGATGATAATAATTACAATAATGATCACTATAATAATAATTTCATTTGGTCATTGCAAGGACTGAGTGTTCTTGTATGTCTTGAACATATCCCAAAGACAGAGGCTTTCCCAAAAGACTGTTCTGCATTTTAAAAGTGTATAAATAGCATATGGTCTTAATACAGAAAAGCTGTAATTAGGAGCAAGATGCTTGTGCTGTTGCTACCTGAAAATAAATTAGATATTGTTTTCACATTCACTTAGTTATGGACATATTTTTCCAGGAGGACAACTATAACTTTTCCCTAAAAATATCACATTTCCTTAAGCTTTAATAATTCAACAATTATGGCTCCCTAAAATAACAAACAGAAGTGTCTTGAGTACCTTACAATGTCAAAATAGTATCTAAGTTTCAAGTACTCTATAATTATGCCCCCCTAAAACAACAGTTGGAGGAATTTTCACTTAGATACCAAGAGAGGCTGAGCATGTAACTTTCATTAGACCTGAGTTTCAATGATGAAAAACTGTATTAAAACAAATTATCTGACTGTGCACCTGAACAATGAGAGTATCCACACTTTGAGGGATTTTGCTCTCCTTTGAAATTGGGGAAAACTGCCTTTTGCATCATCAGTGATCATCAGAGAAATTAGATCAAATCAACCAGTTTACTGGTTATTATAATTTTTATAATAAAATAAATTATTACACTCTTGTTAACTGCAAAATAACTTTCTCCAATAAATAAGAGCTGTGAGAAAACATACCTGGGTTATGGAGACTTGCTCCCTCGTAATAACACCGTTGGAGGGGTATCATCATAGATTTCAAAAATATATTTCAATTATCTTGTCATAGGACTCCAGACAGAGTTGAGAAATTTATCCTGAAATTTAAGCTCTCACAGAAATGTTTTTAAATATACAACAATGAAGACATTTTGATGGCAAAAGAATTTTTTGGAACAATTCTTGATACATAGATGATATGAGCAAGCTAAAAATTCTGAATACAAAGACTTCAGTAGCTAGTCAAAATTAATTACTCCTGCTTAAACAACCACCACAATTGAACCTGAAGGGCAGGGACTGTCTACACAGGTAGATTCAGTATCTGGTGTGCTGTTGTAGTGTGGATTTTTGGNATTCCTCCCTCTTATAAAACCTGTGGTTTCTTCACATGCTCCTGGTCTCCATGAGGCTGGAGCCGTGGGGTGAATAAACTCTGCTGATTTCCCCCTCTTAGAGTCCTGCCTTTCTTCTCCCTGCCTTCACCGTGCCTAGCTCCTGGTCGGCAAGAACCTCACACAGTGTTGCAGCGGTGCCCAGGGCTGCCCGCAGCCGTGCGACATGGGGCACTGCAACAGTGTGCCTCTTGCCAATGAAGTAGTATTATACAGAGAAAATGAGGTTTTCTAAATAGGGAAGAAAACATTGTTAGATGTTTGTTTCTCCCTGGATTAATTATTTATACTGTGCTACCTCACCTAGAAACTTAACAAATGCATTACAGACTTTATGAGGATTGTACTGGTATGTCATGCACAAAAGAGGAAGGAAAGATTACTGCTAATCTCAGCAACAGCTGTCAGAACTGCAATTATAAACCCCTTGAAATAACACTCAATAAAAACTGTATGAAGAATATTGCATTTTAACTGTTTCCAATACCACTTTTAGAACCTTTACCCAGCAGTTTGCTCATAGTGTGTGCAGCAACCCTTAGAAATAACTTGCTTGGGATTATAGATCACACCAAGATCTCCCAGTGCATCAGTTATCCTTATCATATACAAGAGAAAATTAATTTGAATCATGTCAGTGGCAAAATCCCTCAGGCTGCAACCACTGTCCATAAAGACAACAAGCAGGAAAGCATAGCCAAAGCCTGCATGACTCAGAGTGTCCAGTGGGAATGATCCAGCTACAGTGTAGATTCAACAACTCACATGATTGGTCATATTCTTTAACAGGTACGTTCATAGAAAAGATATTCAACCCCTACCAATGTCTGTAGGATGAAAGCAATAACTGTGTTTGGGTGCTTTCTAGTATTAGTCTTAGGCATTCTGAATGTCTTTGAAAATTTAGTCATCTCCAGTATAATTTTTGGTGAAAGCCTCTGTTTTCAAGCTTGATGTCCATTTAACATAAGGAAAATAAGAGAGATTTTATAGATACATATATGTCTCTCTCTGTGTTTGTGTATGTGTACACTCAAATTTATACGTATTTATAATATCTACATATCTATATAATCTATATCTATAATACCTATAATTGGGAGTCACTCTGGCAATAAGGAAGATAACATCTAAATTAAAAACTGCAACTCCAAGAGAGTTCTCTCAGCCCTCCTTTGTTCACGATGAGAGGGATTGGGAATGGGGATATGGCCAGATAAACCCCAGCAATCTGAGAGCTCAGCTCCCTAATTAGATCCTCATCAGTCCTGTGGAGCTGCAGCACAGGGAGCAGAGTCGCACTGCAGACAGTGCACAACTGCAGGAGGTTTCCCTGTCTGTCAAATTCAATCCCCAGCTTGATCAGTTGAAGATGGTGTTAATAAGCCAGATGTGAAATATAGCAAATGCCTGATACAAGAGCCACCCCTCTCCCACACTTATTTATAGGTCTGGTAGGCACAATAGTCTGTCACAGAGCTGACAAACTGGGGTAGTGACCTTGCTGTCAGATTAAGAGCTTGAAACAAATATGCAAAACAAGAAATAATTTTGATTATCTTAGTGAGTTTTCTGATTTCTTTGATTGCTTCTAGGAGGACAAGGAGGCCATTCCCCAAGGTGGAGTTTGGCTGTGGGAGAGGAAACGAGCAACAAACACCATATTCCTCCAGGAAAATATGATCTGCTGTAATAGCCCTTCACACACTGAACCCCTGGGTGGAGCCACCAACCTTTTGTCCATGAAGGGTGAGCATAACCCCAAGAAAAGGGATAAAAAACAAGACTCTGTGTGTGTGTGTAAAATAAATAAATTCTTGGCTTACTTTTATGTAGATGTCGTTCTTCTCTGCCAGCAGTCAGGATTTTGAGCATGGCAGCACTAAAATGTGAGACATGCCACTCCAGTACAACCTTCACAGCACTATGCCAGGCTGCCAACTCTTCCCAGGCTGAGTTCCTCCTGCTGGAATGCTAAGCAGAGAGATGGTGGGAATGGTGTGGTAGTGGTTACCTTTCCACTAGAAAACATAAAGCAGGATGTCTTCCAGATTTAGGTTATAGAAAGAAGCAGCATTTGAAATACCTCTGTCCACCCAGAAACACCCTGTGTAGGAAAGTCACTAGTTAGTTGCTGATTATAAGCTTTGTAGTTCCTGCCCATGTACAGTTCCTTCTGTTAACTGCATTTCCTGTTCAACACTGGGCAGTTCTGAGCTTTTAAGAACTTCCTTTATTAATGTGGTATTATGTAATTTTCCTTCATACACTTAATTCTCTTGTAATCTTAAGATGAAGGCCATATAATTATTTCTCCAAGCTAATGGTAAAGCAACTCCTTTATTCATATGATCACTATGCAAATTTACAAGGGCATGACTTGTTCAATAAAATAACATAGGGAAAAATAACCCTATGTATGTACAAAGGCAATATAGAAAATTTGACAGAAAGATAAGAGAAAACATGGATAAGTTTAACTTTTCATAAAGATATAATTATTTCCAGATCCTTCAAATAAAAATGAAAAATGTTAGTAACACCATGTTTAGAGTAAGACATTAGATTCTTGGTAAATCACATCCATCTATCTTAAGCCTTTAATCAGAGCCCTACCCTGGCCTACTAGCCAAAATTATTGCTCATATCAGATCCATTTTCTGCTGTTCATCTCATCAATGCAAATCATTGCCAAATCCCAGTAACTCATAAGCTGGTAACCTTATCAAGAAAAAAAATGAAAAACAGTGTAATGCATGAAATCTCTTGCTGTAGAATTATGTGCAAGGGAGGATAGATTCTGCTGTTGAGATGCAAAGCCATGCCAAAATCTAAGATCTGAAAAACAAGTCCAGATAAAATCCTATCAACCACCTTCAGAGTATTCAAAGGGAGTTCAGTACCTAAAATGCAGCCCACCAGATATCAATGCCATTATTTATGGAAAACCAGATATAGAAGATGGGATAGGGACATCAAAGAGTGGAGATGAAATCCAGAAGTCTCCTGCTCTGTTTCTTCATTGCTTGTTACCTTGTTCAAGACACGGTTGTTCAGATCCAGCTCTATGCTACATTAGTTTATTTTGATTTTTTACATTAAGATGAGCATTTAAATTCAGGAAAAGTAAGTCCTAGGAAAATTTCCTGTATAGTGCAAATCTAATTTTTTACACCACTTCTGTACCAAGTCAGCAGCTTGGGGTGTACTGAGACATTATCCCTGCCTATTGCATAGACACCACAATGTTATCCTGCAGTTGTAGGTATTCTGATCCAATTTGAATTCAGCACTAGGGGAGAATTCTGGTCCATAACAGAATAACCTTGGCTGAGAAAACAAGAGGAAACCAATAACCCATCTTTCATTTCAGATTTTTTGTTCTAAAAATCAAGCTAAGTTCGGCTGAGAGAACAAATTCACAAAATGCAAGATGCTGTAATGCAGCCTGATGATTTTACATACATTTTGTTCAAGGAAGGCCACTAGAGAATGTGGCCCTGTGCCACACTATAGCAGTGTAAGAGGGAGGGAAGGCACATGCAGGTAAATCCTTTGCTGTTTGTTTAAATTCAATGGCATTTTCTTGGAATAAGCTTCACATCCCCCAAAGGGCAGAGACTGATTCCATTCTAAAACCACTTACCAATGAAGTTTTTTTTTACCTTTGAACCATATTGAATTGATGATTCCCTGCTCAGGCATTCCCTGGAGCAAACAGCTCCACCCTCAAGCAAGCTTTACCTTGGAGGCTCTAGAGCTGCTGAAATCAACAACATCCACTCACCACAGGGGGCAGGGACAGAGCCTGGAGTCCTTCACAGCCTGCAGGTTCTCCTTCTTTTGTGCACAAAAAGCACCTAGCTCTTTTTGGATTCCTGCCTGCAACATCAGGCAGCTCATTTAAAGTAGCCTTTTAGGTTAATGTAACAAAATACATCAACTTTTACAGTGTTCTGCCAACAGATTGATTTTCTCTGCCGCTCAAAACACAGGTCCCGAAATGCAAAGCATTTGTAAATCAATTAATAAAGTAATTGCTATGCAGGAACACTCTTAGAAGTAATAAGAGTACCAGACATGCAGACTGATCTTTCACATTTCTAACAATTCACACAGTTGGTATTTAGAGGAAGGGAAATACTCTCACATCGTCCTAACCTCCAACATCTTTCTGGAAGAAGGTCAAAGATTATCTGCCTCCCATCCCTGGAGACGTTCAAGGCCAGGCTGAATGGACCTTTGAGCCACAGAGCTGGTGTGGTAAAAGGTGCCCTTTGCCCATGTCAGGGTGTTTGGGAACAGAAGATCTTTAATTTAAGGGCCCTACCAACTCAAACTATTCTATGATACTAAGAGGGAATTTTGTTCGATTAGGCTACATTTGTCACACAAATACATCAAGTCATACCTTTTTTCAAATCCGCTTTCAACCTTTTGAATTAAAACTGTTATCCTGGAAGAATTTAAACACTGATTTGGGCCTGGATTCATTTACATTCCTTGTTTTTTTTCTACCAGCAAGAAAAAAGTCAATTTGGTAAGAAAGTATGATTGAGCCAGTCTGAATTCCTCGACAGGGATGAATGTTCTCCATTTTGTATATGGAGAACACAAAATTAAACTAACATTTGCTTTCACTTTGGGTTGATTTATCTTTAAAGTGCCCAAGGTTTCCCAAGAATTTTGAAAAAAAGCTTTTCCCCACAAAATAAGTGCTGGGAAAATAGAGGATTTTGTCTATTTTGTTTCCATCGTCATGTAAGGAACAGTAGGAGAAAATATACATCTTTCTTGTTTTCAAAAAACTTGAACTATAAACAAGGTTTTCCAGAATGCCAAGCACGTGCACAGCTACTGCTGTGATACAGCCAAGCCATGAGTAATTTTCTATGTATTTGATGCTCAAACCTGATGGAGAAGAGGGATGGAAACCAAATCCTTCAGTGCATACACTTCAGCATCCAGTTTCCTCAGGTGAGGATATTAAATGGAGAAGAAATTTTGTCAGCCTGTCCCTACTAGAAAGCCTTGAGAAATGTCAAGTAGAAGTACTCTGTCCCTCTGTCATCCCCACCACATTTTGACACTTACATGAGTGCCAGAGTTATTTGATAGAACAGAGGAACAAGCTAACCTTGGGGAGGTTGAATGAAAATTAAAGATAATAAAATGCAACAGTAAGAATTCAGACAAACATATTCTGGTTTTCAGATCCAATAATTCAACATCAAAAATGCCAAGACTGAGATGATTTACATAGTCTCCAGGCAGGTCTTCTGGATACCATAATTATGTGTTTGAGTAAAATGATAGAGTTCTCCTCAGGATGCCAGCTTTATTTGGTGTGCAGGATGACAAAATGATTTTGAGGGCAGGAAATGTGCTACAGAAGTTTGGCTGGCTGAAACTAAGCTGCAGATATATTTTTGCATAGGTAATATTTTTACCACAAGGTCTGTTGTGCAAAGTTTGTGTAGGAAAGGTTTTATTTATCTTTAAAATAAGCAAAGTCAAGTGCTCTGTAAACAGTCTAATTTAACTTCCAGACAGAGAGATAAATTTCTTCTGAAATTATCTATTCAAGACCAGACAAACCAAACTCCCAGCTCTGCAGTTGTTTGTAAGTTCCTATAAAAGTTTCTAGGAAAAGGAATAGTAAAAAACAACTTGGAAGACAAAGCAGTATCATTTTTCTTGCCAGAAGTTCTGTTCACTTGGTTTAAGTTTAAAAAAAAAATCATTTGGTCCTTCAATATCCCTGTACACCTGCATGCAATGATACCAATCAAAGTTCAGAACCATATTTAGGTCAGTGTTATTCTTAAGAGTGACGAGAAAACCTTTATTGGAATATGAAGAATAGAAACAGTAAAAAACAATCCAGTTTAAGAAATACTTTAAGAGCAATTTGTACTTTGTAATCTGAAGGATTAATATTCTTTTTTATAAAAGTTAGACAGACAGGGTATTGCACTTTGCACATGAACAGCCAATGCTTCATCTGCAGAAACAGGAAAACACATTAGTAACAGCAATATTTCAACTGACTAAAAGCACGATTTGCATAAGCTGTTCCTGTCACATTCTAAAGGCAATGAACAGAAACTTAACATAATTTCTGCAAGTTGTACCCTACTGCACAGGAGCTTAAGTGTAATTTTTGACTTGGCTGTTGAAATAATTTAACCCCAGATCCTTTTGATCACAAAGTGCAAGTAATAAAGTGACATGAAAAGCAAAAGGAAAGGGGAAAGCACGATTAACACAAATGTCAAAAACACAGGCATTTCCATTCATATTTCCTCTTCACATGGAGATTCTTTACAGAACACCATCGTCTCATTTCTGGTACATCATTCTTCCAATTTTTTAATTTAAAAAAAAATATTTCCCTTGCTATTAAATCAAACTTCTGATTATGTAGGTGGTTTTTTATTTTATATTCCCTTTAATTATAACAGCATGAAATTTCTTTTACCCTTCCATTTGAGCACTCAGTAATGAAGAACTGCCTCGTATAATTAAAACAGAATTATTCTGTGTTCTGAAGCACACTGCAACCTCTCATTACTGTCTGAGGCATGTCTTTAAAAACGTGCTTATGTAAACAGCTAAGTTTTCTGAGGATACAGTTGTAGTGATACTTGTTCTATGAAGTTTTGCCTGTGTGTCAGAGAGAGGTAGAGGACCAAGAGTAAATTTTAGATGGGCTTGCAGCATTTCAAAGAACCACAGAAATGTCTGGGTTGGAAGGAAACTTAATGATCCTCTAGTTCCACCCCACCTGCCATGGGCTGGGACACTTCACATTAGACCCGGTTGCTCAAAGGCCCATCCAACCTGGCCTTGAACATTTGCAAGAATGGAGAATCCACAGTTTCACTGGGCAACCTGTTTCAGTGTCTTACCACACTCATAGTGCTTCATATCCTATCTAAACCCACACTCTTTCAGTCAGTAGCAATCGTCTCTTGTATTTCAAGTATGGCATTCTGTGTACCCCAAGCTGCCAAAAGTGTAACAGTGTTCAATTCTGGCCTTATGAGAATCTCATTCTTTACATCTGTTTTCTGTTGTCTTCCTTCAAAGAAAGAAAATCAATAAACCAGTTTTAAAAAAATTGCACCTGACAGTCCTAACCAGCAGGTCATTACACCCATGGCATTCAAGACAAACTGAAAGGAAAAAGGAAGCAGAAATAAAAGATGTCTCTTGCACCAATCCAGAAAGATGTTTCAGCACTTTGAGCTATACACTGGCTGCTCTCAGCTCAGCAAAGAAAACAACCCCACAGTATAGAGAGTGACTGCTCGGTATTAGGGGAGGCTTCAACACTTCATTTCTGACCTGCCTTCCTGCTGCACTACCCTCTGGCCTTTCTTCCATGAGAATGCAGCCACAGACATGATTCACCCCCAATGGGAAAAGCTTCTCCCCTGCCACTGCCCATCAGTGTGTGCAAGTAACCAGCACCATCCCAGCATCAGACTGACAATTGTTTATCACTGGGGGGAAAAGAAAATAAATTAGGCAGTGAAACATCTGAGACAATTGAATGTGAAGCTGTTGACTGAGGAAATAAGCAGAGGGAATTTTGCCAAAATGGAGACAGTTTCATTCACACCAAGGAACTGAATGATTTGGGGCAGCTCTGTGGGACCTAGGAGTCTTATTTCTGAGCTTGCAACTGGCACAAAACCAGCATAAATGAACCTACAGCAAGCCCTGACCTCTGCAAGGTGTGCAGGCTGCTGGCATGTCACTTTGCAACTGTGGAGATGGACAGGCCACCTGCCAAGGAGTATTCTCTTTCTGCAGTGTCACAGCTGCCTTCTCAGGTTGATGCACTCGGTTCCTCTGAGACTGTAAAAGCTGGTGTTGTCATGGAGCCAGAATTATCTCTCTGAATGTAATTTTCATGGTTTATCCCCAGCTGGCAGCTAAATACCCCACAGCAGCTCATTCACTCTCCACCCCAGCCCTGGTGGGGTGGGGAGGAGAACTGGAAAGAGGTAGAAATCACAGGCCAAGGTAAGAGTGGTTTAGTGAAGAAGAAGAAAGAAGAAGGAGAAGGAGAGTAATGAAAAGGGGGACTAAAAAGAAAGTGAGAGAGATAAAACCTAAGACAGGCAGGTGATCCCCAATACAATCACTCAGCATCCTGAGCAGGATTGTCCCCTCCTGTTCAGCTCCCCCCAGTTTTATACACTGACCATGACACTCCAGTACAGAATATCCATCTGGCCAGTTCAGGTCAGCTGTCCCAGCCATTCCTCCTCCTGACTTCCTGTGCACCTGCTCACCAACAGAGCATGAGAAACTGGAAAGACCTTGACTTGGGGTAAGCCTTGCTTAGCAACAACTAAACCATCAGAGTGTTATCAGCATATTCTCTTGAAAAACCCAAAACACAGCATTGTACCAGCTGTTAGGAAGAAAACTAACTCTCTCCCAGCTGAAACCAGGTTACTAATATACCTAAAGCCTAGAGAAACTCTCAACTTTACACTGTAGGGAGGGATGAAACCCAGTATGACTTAGGAGAGTATTGTTAAAAGGAGATTTTGTTTAGAGTGTGACTAAAGGAACAGGTGAGAGGCGAAAGCACCACACTGCTATATGAGAACAGATCCACAGCAGACATCCAGGCAGGAAACCTGGATGGAGTCACTTACCTGTATTAGGAAGTGCTGAAAACATCATCCCAGATCAGAGCAGATTGGGTCCATGTACTGCCTTTTAGAGCAAACAGGCATCATCAGCCCAAGTGGACAGTTCTGAAACAGGATCTAACCAGGATTGCCTCCATCAGTGTAGCGAGTTGAAAACAAAATATCCAGGTCAAAATAATACTCACACCCAGCCCTCTCTTGTGCCCCAAAAGCCCAAGGCACTGGCTTGCCGGTACAGCAAATGCATCAACTCACTGTCTTATTTGTTATTCTGGAGTAAATAAACTTTCTTCTGAATCTGACTGTGATTTCCAGGTTGAAATTTAGAGGCCTATAGAGGAAAGTGTAATAAATACTATTCTATTCTACAGAGACATGGACACAAGCCCTTTGAAAGACATTTTCTGACAAAACTGGGAAGAAAAAAGGTTCAAAAGATCTTGAGAAGTTCAGTTTCCTCTAAAAATTAAAACCTTAGTAACCTTTTGTTAACATTAAACAGCCAGTCATGTCAGGATCAAAGCTGTACTGATGAAATTTCAGGACTGACTCCTTCAGTGTGTTTGAACACTTTTTTGGAGCAGGGAAGGAAGGCTTTATGATTTACTTTTTTTAGACTTTGATATAGAAGACTGGAGAGCTGCTTTTACAGCCTGTCAAGTCAGAGACACAACAGGGATTTTAATGCAAGCTTTCAAAGCCCCTTCACGATTATAAGATAAAAGATCATTTCCATCTTTTATACTAGATTCATTTTAGAGGAACAAGTGGGGGGTTTTGTTGTTGCTGTGAGGACAGAGGATCCAACAGGAAAAAACCAGAATCTTATTCACCAGGTGCCTTGTTATTCTGCATGGCTCAAGGACTTTAAAAACAAGCTCTCTTCTGCTTTCTGTCCCCTATAAAGGAGTTTGTGACTGTACCGAGAACCTGAACTATGCTTTTGTGTTAAGATGATCACAGTGCAATTCAGGGAAGATCAGTTTGCTACAAGATTGCAATGACTTTCTTGTGAAGACAAAATTAAAGTCAGACGCTCATCAGGAGATTTGAATGCAACTGGCTTTTCAGCCACTGTCCCACATCTCCAATTTTCAGCAGCAATAAAATAGCTACAAAAGAAAGGGACTGTAATGATGCTAATGATGGCCAAGATAGAGGAGCTTCAGGCAATACACAACACCACAATATCCATAAGGATAAGATACAGCAGTCACAAGGTAAAGCAGAAGTACTTCTGACAATGAACAGACAAAGTTTCACCTACTTAAGTTAAACACAAGCATTTTTCACCCTCAAAAATAATAAAAAAATCCAATTAGATGAAAGGATGGAAGAGTTCCCACAGCCGGCCCAGGAGAAAGAAATTTTGGGGTATTTTCAGTGTTATGTCAGAGTCTTGGGAAGAAAGGAGAGTGGGAAGTGGTAAAGTTTATAGGCACAGGCTAAGGTACCCAGTACAGAAAACACTTTTCAGACAGCTGATATACTCAAAAAATTTAACACTCATGGAGAAGCAGCTCCTTTCTATTTCCATTCCCAGTCCTCATCACTGAGATGAGTCCAGACCTCCTAAAGATGCTCAGCTCAGCCACATCTGTGGCAGGGATTGAGGGCTTGCCTACCCAGGAAAGCCATTGTTACAGGGGAAGACAACCCCTCCGGCAGGAAAAGGAAGTGCTTTAAGCAACCAGTACCGAGCCCCCCTGCCCGTGCTCCCTCACCACTTTGAAACACTAATGGCCCCTTTGTTCAATTTCATTGAGGAAAGTCAACTTATCAAAGGTTATTGACAAGAACTATTGGAGACCATTGCCATGCAGTCACGTCCTTCCATAGCAACCAGACAATGACTTGCAGGAGGAAATCCTACAGTCATGCACAGCCTGACACATCTGGCAAAGTTTCTGCTTTCCGACTGTCATCAAGAACAACATAGAAAAAGAGTGCCCAAAACCACTATTTCTCAGTTTCCTGAAAGCTGAAGAGCTACCTGCTTTCTTTAAGAGATAACCCAGCTGCTATCCCATGCTCTGATACTATAATGAAGAAAAAGAAAGCAAGAATGAATTTTGAACCTTCATTAGGATATTAGCCTTATATCATTATTTTGTTTCTTCTTACCCTATTCAGGCACACCTACATGAGACTATCAGGATGTCTCAGCTCTTTACGTTGGGGTTGGGTTTTTTTTAAGTTTTGCAGTCTTTTCAGATGAATTTTTGAAGTTGTCTGGACTGGAAATACCCTCAGGCTATAAGAATATCACTATTCTAAAATTCACTCTGGCTACAAGGGCCTGAGCAGAAAACCATACTTAACTGCCAATCTCTGATGCAATTGAGACCGAAATGGATTGCAGGTATTTTGGCAGAAGATTGGTGACCCTTGTTCTTACACCTGAAAATCTTGACAGACTACATGCCACAGAAAAACACCTTGAACAATGAGAATTCTACCAGTATGCTTTTAATGCTTGCTAGTAGGTCCACAAGCTGCTTCAGGGTGATTCTCCAGACAAAAGAATGCTTTTAGAAAGAAACAGCATGGCAGAAATAGATGAGAAATGAAACTGAACAAACCAAGGATGCATGGAAGAGTTACTCATTGAAATGAAGAAATTAGATTTCTTCTCCTACCAAAAAATCTTTATAGTTTGTTTTTCCTTTGGAAGGTTATCAGTGTTTTAGCTTTGTAAAAGATAAATTTGTTCTAGGCTCATTTATTTTCCGGTTTCAAACTTAAAGGCAACTGAAAAGTTTATTTTCAATACCATAGTTGCTGCTTTACTTATGTAGTCAAATTAATGTTTGATCAACTTTCTGAAGGAAGAATAAACTGAGAAATGGAGGAGGATGTTAATTCATGATGCTCTAAAAAGTATTTTTGATTTCATAGTAAAGAAAACTTAGAGGTTTCAGGCAACTGATCTATCAGTGCTAGGAGTGGGATCAAGTCATGCTAGTACCAATATTATGTTTGTTTTTCAGAAACAAGAATACCCTGAGCTTCTTAGTTAAACCCTTACACTCTGGTGCTTGTCTCCCACCAACTGGATCACTCACACCTTTGAGTTTTCCTTGGCCATGACACACTTTTTAAGCACAATCCCTTCAGAAAAGGTTTTAACAGTGTAGAAAAACAACTCACACACAGAGCTGAATATTTCACCAAGTTCTGGACATCTCAGAATGTAATTGCATGCTCTGACAAAAATATTTTGTCTTTTTGGAATGTCTGCTTGATGAAGAATTCAGTACCACAGAAATGAAACTCAAGAACCAGCGCACAGAGCAGGGACAGAAAAACAAAGCACTTCATACAAGGTCAAATAAAAGGTGTTATTCCACCAAAAATAGAAAATTCTGGGGGAAAGGATAAGGGTAGACAGTAGAGAGCAAGCAATCAAGTTTTCCACAGTGCCCTCTTTGATACCATCAAATCTTGATTGGCAGGCTGCTTACTTCTCAGGCTGGAAAAGTTAGAGAATGTTCAAAAAGAAAAAACACCTAATGTCAGCATGGTATTAGGTGGAAACCACAAGGCAGCTGCTCTGAGGCAGAATCCTAGCTGTAAACAGGCTTGGAAAATTGAGCAAGGCAAATGCCTACCATTGGCACCATTAGGATTGCAGGCTAAACCTGCACGTTCTTTGTGAAGCCATGGAAAATGTCTCTGCAATTTTTTTCTCCCCACACAGCTAATGCATCTGGCACCTAGCACGCCCCAGAAGTTGCAATAACATTGACTTGGTGCCTTCGCTCAGAGCCAGTAGACCACAAAGCTTTATAGTAGGTGAATATTAGATGAAAAAATAGAGGGAAGACTTAAAACAATAAGGCCGTGCCACTCTTCCCCAGAGGATTTTGCAGCAGGCTCCAGGTGGAAACCTGGAGCAAAACTCAAAAGAAAATTGAGACCGAAATAGATTGCAAACTCAATAGAAAACTGAGGATAGAAAACAGAAACCTGAAAAGTTGCACATGGCTCTTCTGCTTGAAATGGCTGCCCCAATTTCTGCTTGAAAAGAGCAAACACCAGGCCAAAGAAAATCGCAACCAAAATGTTAAGCCTTGATAAAACAATCCTGTTTTAAATAGCAATATTTATTGTGCAGTTAAAAGCATTATAAATACATGAGGCAGGTCGTACAGCATTTTTACACTGATGACTTTTTATTACATTCATCTACATTAAGTATTCAGGTGTGACAAAAACATATTGTGAATAACTAATTTTTAGGCATAGTTTTCAAGAAGTTTTATGAATCTATAAAATACCCAAGAAATTTTAAATTATATTTCCCTTACTGGTCTGAAACAGCAACCATTTAAAAAGTTGCAGCATTTTCTCACATCGCACCTTAGAGTATGTAACAGATTCTTGCATTTTCCACTGGTGCCTGCATGATTCACAGGCCAAACAGCTGAGGGTACCTTTAAAAAACTATTTAGGATGTAGAAGTCATGAACAAAAAGTAGAAAAAAGTGGAAAGAAGTGTTGCAAATAGCCTCTGAATTCCCTGTTACCCTCTTCTGATTTAGTCTTTTCATAGAGGGAAAAAGAAAGGGTCATCAGCTACAAGAGAAAATCACTGATCACATCTAGATGCAAGTTCACTGTGCCACTTCTCTTGAGCCTGCTAGTTTGTTCTCTCATGACACTGAAATCAGAAGCCATTTACTCATGGATAATAAATTAGTAGAATGGGGGTTGGGGTTGTTTGGGGGCAGGTCCTTTCCAAGTTTTCTGAGAAACTATAGAACCTAAAAACTCAGCAGTAATACCAAACTAAAGAGCTGATTTTTATGGAACTTATTCCAGGCTCAAAGCTCTATCAAAATTTCTAGTATTTTCACTAAAAGAATTCAGGAAACCTACAAGAGAAATTGTCCACTTCTCATGCAAGATAAACACAGAGAATCTGCAATAAAGATCCCAAATACATCAACACAAAGAATTCCATATAGCAGCTTCCAATTAATGCAATGAGATTAAGATACCAAGGAGAAGCCATAAATCCACTTTCCAGTTAAATTTCTAACAAAATTAGTTTTTCAGGCAAAAAGGAGTTTCAGTGTAGTGAAACTGTCATATGGTATCACCTTCTTTATGGGATCTCCTGTATAAAACAAGTACAGAGAGGTACTGAACAGTCCTCATTCTACCTCTTGCATAAAAAATCCCATTTTCTCTGTTTTTTTGGATGCCTTAGGGTTGTGTTTTTAGATATCCAAGATGTCCTTCACATACAGAAGCTGTAGTTCTCAGATAAGAGCACCCAAAGAAGGTCCTGGAGTTCAGAGTGGAGTTGAACTTTGTGGATAAGTGACAGGGTGGGAAGCACACTCCAAGCACACACAACAGGTATGACCTATGGCAAAATCTCACAGCTGTAAGACAAAGGAAACTGTCAAACCTAAATATTCTCCCCACTCTTTTGTCTCATATGAGTGTAGCTTGCAATAGCCAGGGTGAAATTCAATAACCTCCTTACAGATCTCATTCCACCATATAATGAACCTGCTGGCATGAGCAGGAAACAGACTTGTGAGGAAAGTTTATGTGTTTTCTACATGCCAAGGAAACACAGGCATATAGGATTTTTCCAAGCAGAACTTTACAAAATTTGAGTACTAAACCATCTGCAGTGAACACCAAGCAAGGTTTTCTTGAAACACAAAATTGGTTGATTCATATCCAGCATAATGCAAAAATTCAAAACATTTTCACTTGATACTAGAAGATAAAGCTGTCAGTCTCATGAGGAAATGGTACTATCAGTATAGAAAATCCAGCATCTAGTCTTGATGAACAGGAAAAAAAAAATTATATATATATATAANAAAAAAATATATATATATATATATATATATATATATATATACTTGCCCCATAGCCTCTGTTCTGCACCAGCAGACCTTAGTCTGTGCCTGCAACTGGCAGAATAGGTGTCATCAATCTCTTTGGTAAGAAAAAGGTGATGTGAAGAAATCATCTCGTATGACTGATGGCACTAACTCCAGCAGTGTTACCAGTTTCCAGCAGGTGTTTTGCAGGCCGTTCACTACAAAATGTACATCTGGTTATATTTGTTCATCCCCTGGCTTATGCTCTTCAGTTTTTTTCCCCTTTGCTCTCCTCTTTGAGTTCCAACAAGATGTTATCTGCAAGCCTTGATTTCAATGGGTTGGTGTCACCACTTTTGGTAAGATATTTGCTGAGATCACATAATCTCTTCCTACTTAAGCAGGCTATTTACTCATAGTTTAAAACATATTTGTTTCTCCTTCCTGTTACATCATTTTTTTCAGGGAGTGAGGTACTGAGATTGAGTAATCTCAAACACAATCTTGCATTTCCCTCAATGATTCTTCTTTAACAATATAGTTCAGAATCTGTATGTTTGGTTTCCTGTGTTCTCTCATATAAAGATAAGTTTATCTGCATTATCATCTAATAGTTATTCTGAAGTTTATAATTTGCAATAAGGGCTTCAAAAGCTTCTGTAACTGTCAGACTTTCTAGCTCCTGAATTCTACCACATAAAAACACACACACTTTATCTCTTGAATTTATTTTCATTTACATCATAAATACCCTAAAAATTATTTATTAGTACACAAGAAAGATCTCAGCTGTCATACAGAAAAGCCAGACTCAATCACTCCAGTATTGCCAATTGCCAAACACTTTTAAAGCTGTATCTTCCCACTCTTTCCCACCCTTGAATTTCTACCCAGTGGTTTAAACCCATTTAAAACTCTGTGGAAGAAGATTTATTGAGAAATCTTCCTAAGAATGGTTGGCATGCTGTCAAAATAAAATGTTTGCAAGTCAGCTTTGCAGATAGACATCCAAAATGACAGCCTGACATCAAGCAGAATCACCTTGATGGAGGGGAGAAAGAAGCCCTAATGAGAATAACTGCATGGCTTCAGAGAGCTGGGTAGCTCTTCCATCGCTTAATTTTGATGAACTAACCCTTCAGCAGAAAGGCAAAATTAATTGTATTTCTAATTCCTCTCAGAATGCTAACAAAAAATAATTATAAACATCACTGAAATATTAACTACTGTCAAATTTCCTCACCAGCCATTCATTTATATGCAAGAGATGCTCACAAGCATAACTCCCTGTGGTCATTGGACTTGTTGAACTCTGAATGCTTCAGTTGGTATGAAAAACACTCAGAAGCTTTTTCTGCTTATTAACAAAAGAAAGGTCTGAAATTTCATTGAGGTTAACTTCCTTTAACTTAGAACCCCACAATGTAATTTAGAATTACATTTTAAATTCCATTTCTCTGTCTATAAAAGTATTATCTTTGCAATGTTTCATGGAAGTGGTTAATAGTTCAGAACATACATAGCTAGTATTGCAATATTCTGTATTGCCATAATATTAATTCTTCTCATTTCAATCTTAAAGTTATTGAAGACAAACATATTTCATATGAAATAGCACCTTGTCTTTTCTAAATTAGAGCACCTCTTCCCATATTGCCATGAAATATTTCAAGGACGAAAATGATCCACTCAAAAAGCCTGACGCACTCACTTTGGAAGTGGCAGATTTTGTTCACATACCTGTTGCAGTGTGTGGGGCTGTTGCAGAAGAGACTGAGAGGCTGATTGCAGATATTCAGGAGTTTTGTGGTTGGCATATTTCTATGGGAGGCAGATTTGAAATCAGTTCCTCTCTCAAAATCAAGCAGAACAGCAAAAGGTTTTCCTTCAGTCTAAGAGGCACCTTATCCAGTGGTTTGGGGATCTAAAGGGCATGTGCCTACAGTCTTGCAGTCCCAGAAGTACATTCTAGGACCACTTTTTGTAAGTGGGAAAAAGCATTTGCTTTTGCATGAGATTGGGCTGCACATGCAAGGCATACCTGGTTTAGCAGTCACACTTGTGCCTTAGCTGTGGTCTGCAGTCACGGCACAAATGCAACAGCAGCATCTAAATGTTGGCCACGAGGCCCCTGGAATTATATCTACATGTTAGATACCTCTTGGACTTCAGCAATATTCCCTAATGAGCTGAAGGTATGGGGAGGAAAAATACAACAGTGCTGTAGAAACAAAGACAAAACTTCTCAGTTTTCTGCAGAAAAGCTCTGCATTGCTCCCCACATAATTTCTGCGGATGGTAAAACAGCAAGTAGGGTCTAAGCCTGGGAAACCAGCAATCCCAGCTGGTTATCAGGGAGCTACTGCAGAAGTTTTGCTCCTGTTGCTTGAACGAGATCTTGAGAAAGCCCCCATGATTAAAGCATTAACCAGGGCTGTGAGAAATAGTTTTACATACTTGATCTAAAGGAAGGCCTTTAACAGATAGTCACATCCCAAGCAAGCTCTGGGTTACTACCTCCACTATTTTTCTAGTAGGGAGAAAGGGGCCATTCCTGTGAAGAATGAGAGCAGATTCCTAGAAAGTAAAAAAGCTTTTTTACACAACAGTAACAGCAGTCAGTGAAATGGAATGGTGTGTTTGTATACGTAGGTGTGGGGTCATTCTGACAGTACACAGATCATATCTAAATTTTTATTAAGAACACTTAATATAAACAGCCTAAAACAGGTGTTAAAAATGCATATTTATGTAAATATATTAAGATAATTATAGGTGCAATGATAAACTTATCTATCTTATTAGATTTAAAGACAGTTAAGAATAATCTTAAAATTAGCCTGAAATGCTGTTTAACTCAGAATTAACAGTTTATCAACAGATTGCTTATTGTCAAATCATTGAATATAGTTTTAAATGCACATAAGTAGTTTTAGAGCCTAAGTACCACTGATTTCCAATGAAACCTCACATTTCTTTTTAGGCTCTAGAAAGTAATGCATATGAGGAGCAGCTGAGGGAACTGGGGATGTTTAGCCTGGAGAGGAGGAGGCTCAAGGGAGATCTTATCACTCTCTACCACTACCTGAAAGGAGCTTGTAGCAAGGTGAGGGTTGGCCTCTCCTCCCAGGTAACCAGCGACAGGATGAGAGCAGGCAGCCTCAAGCTGCTCCAGGGGAGGTTCAGGTTGGAAATCAGAAGCAATTTACTCACATAAATGTTGTTAAGAACTGCAATGGACCACCCAGGGAGGTGGTGGAGTCACCAGAAATGTTCAAGAAACAATTGGATGTGGCTGCTTAGTGCCATGGTTTAGTTGACATGGTGGTGTTTGGTCAAAGGTTGGACTTGATGATTTTGGAGGTCCTTTCCAACCCTAATGATTCTATCATTCTAGTACCTAGCCACTAGAGAAGTAAATTTAGATTAAAAAATCACTTAGTCTTTTTTTGAAAACAAAACCTATTCATTGTAACTCACTTATATGTGATTAAATGATTATGCTCTTTTCTAATCCCAAAGCTGTTGCAATATGCCAGGAAAATATAGCAATGCTTCTATATAATACATAGGCATTATAGCTTGTTCTGTTAACAAAATAATGCTTATTTTGACAGAAGCTGCTGGGAGCCTTGTGAATACCCTAATCTTACTGCCTACCCATTCCTCCACTTAAAATTCTTAGCAGGTCTGACAAAACATGCAGCTCCATGAACACTAAGATGTTTTCAAAGACCAGTAAAATCCTTTTCCTGCAGTTTATCCCTATGTTTAACTACTTATCCTACTCCATGAGAGGAGGCTTGAGGGATGTGGTCTGTGGGTTCTTGGTGCACATCAGGTGAGGAATTCTCCATGTGACACTGGATAGTGTTAAAGAGGTGAACATCACACTCTCCTGTGAAGGGTTAACCTCTGCTTCTCTCTCCCTCTGCCCTGGGGTCTCTGGGGAGGCAGGCACCAAGCTGAATGCCCAGCCCACACCAGCAGGTGTGCATGGGCACAGCACACCCAGCTGAGCTGTGCTGAGGGGCAGGACGTGCACTTTGCTCCTCCAGAAACGGCTCCTGAGGGATTCAGGCACACCTCAACCCCTCCTCACAGTGTCCCTCTTTAGGCATGATGCCAAGGAGGCAAAATATAATCAAGGCTAATCAAGACTGTGGGGTGTGTGTACATTATCTCCTAGGAAGGAGGATATACCACAGCCTTATTAAAGGTCTCCAAATTGTCTGCTAATATTCTGCAATTGCATTACTCCCCTTTCCCCATCAGCACCACCCCATTTACTCTTCTCTCCATGCTAGCTCTTAATCATGAATAAAATGCTACATGAAGCCCTCATTTTTCTAAAACCTCCTATGCTTCCTTCCCAAATGAACTGCTGTGGCTTCAGCCACAGCAGCTGTGGTTTGCATTATTCAGCTTTTCAGGATGGTTTGGCTCAGCAAAACCTACTCTGAAAAAGAAAGCAAGAAATAACTTCCTCATTTAACTAAAACATATTCCAAAAGGCAAGATGTCTCCCTGTCACCAAGAAAAACCATGTGCTTTCAGCAATACTCTAATAGTGGACACAAATTTTAATCTGGAGCTAACTGGAACTGAAATATTTTGCTTTGTGCAAAACCTTACACTTCACCCCAAATGTTTTCACAGTGAATGGGTTTAAAATGCCTATTCATTACCCTGAGATTCTGTTACACACCCACTGAGTATAAGAAAAGTCCAGACGCCCACGGTGCCTAGCACTGCAGGGTTCAGATCCTCTACAACACCCCAAGGAAAACTGCTAATCCAGAGTCACACACCATAAGGTCTGGTTTTCAGATGACCTGCCCCTTTTACTGCTTACAGCAGAGCAGTTATGCAGAACCCAGGGCAGGGGGAAAGGTATTTCACATGGCTCATTTTGCTGCCCCATCAAACACAAGGGGCATCAGCAGCAAGAGACTGTGGATCTCCACTCATATATTTTGGTGCAGAATTGCAGCAGTTTGGGCAATCCTTTTGCATCCATGTAACTTAAAGTTATTGCATAATCGTATTTGGGGAGAGGTTCAGTCACAGTGGACATTCACAGGAGCTTAAGGGTCTCAGCCACTAGGAGAAATTTTAAAAAATGCAGAAAAATTGGAAAACCAGAGGCTCAGTTTTTCCTGTCTGATTACATCACAGAAATTTTAATTACAATAATTTGATGTTGTCCAGATTGTATCACTCCATCAAGCTAATGAATTTTAGCATGGTGACAAATGGTTTTTGTTTCTAAGTCTGCTGTACAGTATTCTCCTTTCAGTGAAATAATTTTAAATCATTAAAATTTCAATAAATTTCAGAAAGAATTTTGCATATGAAGCATATGAGTATTTTGCAAAAGCTTTCCCAAAGTTTCAGCTATTTAAAAGCACGTGCAGTTAATTTCTGTTAATTGGTCCTGCCATTCACAGTCACATCCAAAACATGCAAATCACATCAGTCTTTCCACATCCATACATCATCCATAGCATCAGATTGTATAGAACACTCTGTTTGAGAGTCAGAGAGGCACTCAGATTTGAAAGCAATCATTTCTGTGTTTTCAGAGAATGAAAGTGTGCTGATGACTGAGAACCTCACAGCTGCAGAAACCAATGGTATTTTTCCTTCTGGCTGCCTGCAACAGCATCCTCACAGATGATTTTTGCATCCTTTCTCATCAGTTACTGAAACACTCTGCATGTACAGCCATGTGCATACTCATGTTCTGCTGTTAACAGGGGCTTGCACTGCAGTACTTCTGATTACAGGCTTGGGTCCTGTCTAGATGATAGTGTGTCGAATTAGTGAAATATAACTCTGTCATTTATAGCACCACCTGTGTGTGGCTTTCAGGTGAGGCTTTTTTTATTATTTTAATCCAGAGCATAAGGGTGTTAATGACATAGACACGAAAAGCAATATTGGCTCAGAAAAAGACTTATGGGATGGCCTACTCAGGGGCTAATATAAAAACATGTGTCTTCTTTTAGGCATGGGTCAAGCATTTGTTCTTTTATATTGCATAAACCTAGTGTTTGTGTCAAGTAGAGATAACTAATATAAAAGGAGACAAATGATTAAATAACTTGTGGGACAGAGACCCAAGCCCTTAATTACAACAATTTGATCAAGGTCCATCAGGTGCTGAGCACTTCTTGCAATGGAATGGAAGAAGAAACAGAAGACATCCAGCACTTTCCAGGACTCAACTCCGATGTAGTTTCTCCTAAACTGAAGTAACCTTTGAGCGTGAATGATGCTATACCACAGTAGGCCAAAGTCATCCTTTTGAGAAAAAAAAATAATGCTTTTCAAATATTAATCTACATTGAATTGCAATTTTTGTCCTTTTTTTGTTGTGGTTATTGTAATGTAAACTTATGCAAATTAGAATAATCCTCTCCCTCCTGAGTGCAGGAAAGATTAGATTTTTAATTTCATCCCCTGCAGTTGAAAAATTTAATAAGTGCTTTTTATGACATTAAGTTTTAAAATAATTACCTTGACAGCAATAATTACACCATCACCTCTGCCTTATAGTAGCAAATAAGGTAAAAGAAGAAGAAGAAAAAATCTGTGTCATATAATGTGCACAGGATGAATAAATGGAGGAAGTCAGTCTTAAAATTAATGAGGTAGGAGATAACAGACATTGAATAGAATAAATAACCACCCCTGTTTCTTATGTCACCGTGGTGAACCTATGAACCAAAACTCTAGGGACACTTGGACTCCACCAGGGAGAAGCAGCATCAGTGCCTCCATGCAGAAAGGCTGAATGCCTGTCTAAGCAGCCAAGACCTGACTCCAGGATAAAGCTTTTAAATACTCTGGTCCTCTCTCAGGCTTTGTGTCATTAATCTGGAGCAGCAATATTTAGGACATTTATATCTCTGATGTTATCACTGAGTCAGTTTTTACTTTTGAGTGTGCAATTCTCTATCCTGAATGCACAAGAACATAGTATATCCAAAAGAACCAGTGCCAAATTCCATGCAATTCTACTGGCTTGCTCTTGCTTAGAACTTTTGTAAATATTCCAAACATTTATGCCTACAACCAGAAGAGAATCATTAAGGTTGGATTCAAGATATTAGCTATAGCCAGGAATCCAGGTATAACTAAAACCAGAATCATCCTAATAAAATATCATAGAATATCATAGAATATCCTGAGTTGGAAAGGACTCACAAGGAAAAACACAGTACAACTCCAAGATAATAAAGCATATCTGCAGAACAGTCCTCCTTGTCTAACATGGTGTATTTGATGTGCTTTATTGCTGTAGCAGCCAGAGCAATCCCTCAGCTGCAGCAGCTGCTGCATCATTCAGCCCTGGCTGCAGAATTGCAGTTCCCAGACCTCATCTTTCATTTAAGCCACTGAAGCACTTCACCCAGACATGCTCCTGAAACCTCAGAGTGACAGGGAAAATACTGAAAATGTGAATTACTAATTGTCTGGGGCTCTTCCTAAGGAAATATCATTACCGTTTTCAAGTGTTCTTCTTAATCATCCATGAATTGTAAATGGAAGATGCAAACATCATCATGCTTGCTAATCATCATGCTTCCTGTAGGACAAAATTATATTTTTCTTTACAAATTTTAAAGTCAGCATTGTGTCTATACCACAAGATTCCATTTAAATTTACAATAAAAGAAAAAAAAATAAAAAAAAATAAAAAAAAGTCAAAGAAGGTGTATGCAGTGTGTATTTTGCTTCAGTAACTCTGACCTTTAGAAATATTCAAGCTGCTGTTTGATTTAACATTTCAGTAGCAAACACATTTTAATGCACAGAGGACTATTCTCAAAGTTCACTAAACTGTTTGCATAGGTGAAGAAAGGACTAAAAGATTGTAACAGAAAAAAATAGCTGTAGATTCCTTCCAAGTGTAGAATAATCTGAAACCAACAAGCTTGCTTATGCACAGGCTGACATCATGGACTTCTGATCACTCCCAGCTTCAGAGCAGCATCTCATAAAACAGCTTGGTGTGGGTTTTTTATCTTCTTTTCTGTTAGAGCCGGGATTAAATGCTTGAGAGACGGATTTCGTGTTCGGACTCAGATGTTTATTAATTCTTATCTATAGTACAATCTCACAAGTTGTGAGTTCTAGCTAACAAAGTGAAAAATGGCTCTGTCTCTATCTCTTTCCAAGGTGTTTTAAGTACACACTGTCCGATTATGAAAGGACATCTAAATTATTTTTACTTTTAACCCAATAACCAACCGCCCGTGGTCTGCAATGAGGATTTTTCTACCCAATTACAAGATACCACCCAAACGCATGAAGAAGAAGGTGAAAAAGGAGGACTTAGCCTGTGCCCTAAAATCCTCCATATTGCTTTATATATATTACTATATTCTAAAATCTTCAACTCTAAGTTTTCCACTCTCTGATATTACACACTTCTATTCAAACTACACACCCTTAATCCCAGTGCTATCACTCAGTTTTGGAAGCCTTTTCCACGGCCTCAGGTCAAATGTAGTGTTTTCTTGAGGGTCAGTGCCTGTTAGCATGGAAAGCCTAAAATTCTCAGCTTCCATGGTTCCAACAGCTTGGTTCAAAGTTGACCAGGAAAACTTCCACTATATCAATGGATTATTTCTCTGGATTAAATCCTTCTCGCTTCTATTAAGCATTTTCCTTCAACAATGTCACAGAGCAGAATCAGAAATTATGTAGAAAGGACATAATTTCTGCATAATTTCTGATTCTGCTGTGTGACAGAGTATGAGGAGAGTATCTGAAGACACCAGAATACAGGTGAGGTTACACCATCAGCACCCTCTGCCTCCTGTCCTGGTTAGGGGTCACACACCAGTCCAATTCTTTAGACATAGCAAGACCCCAAAGCAGACCACTCCCACTTCAGCCAAATTGGTTTCTTGTTTCTTTTTCCTAGGTTTAGTGGCATAATGCAACTTTAATCCCTCCAACTGGGCAACTGCTCTTTTTCTGGCCATTGCTTTTCTTTTTCTCTACTGCATTATTTAAATATTCTCTCACAGATAGTGGCACTTGGGCTAAATATCTTAAAAATGAATCCCTTCAAAGTATTACTTGTGTGGAGGTAAATTTTAGCATGACTGTACTGGATTTCACTTTTATAGTTACTCTGTTTATGCTTGTAGACATTTGCAGCTGAAAATGACTTTCAGGAAAAAAATATTAATGAAATATTGCCAAGCATGCTGAAAATTATGCATTGAATTATTCATCACATTATTCAGCTCAAGACCCTTCCGAAATATATTTTGTAAAATTCAGGAGTAACAGCACAGTGTGTGAAGAAAATGACAGCAAGAATCCAACTCATGCTTGGACTGATGCTTCATTATCCTGTTCTCTAAGAGGACAGAGAGTTCAAGACCATGTTTTGTTGAAGAGTCCAAGAAAGCTTTCCTGGACTTCAATATATAAAACTCTGCCTTTATTGAGGATGAATTAGAATTACTACTTTACCTCAAAAGCTGAAAAGAGGCCCAAAAAAAAATCTTTGGATTATTTTGGGAGTAAGTGAGTCTGCACTTATTCTCAAAAAAGAGCAGCAAGAGAAAGTGTGCAATTGCTTTCTGATTAAATCCTAACAGGCTGAAGGTAAAGCAGGGAAAATAGACCTCTAGCAAATTATTTTGAATGCCTATAGAGTTTTTCTTGCTCCCAGGAATAATTTTATCTCCTTGACAAGCTTCACTGGGCTGTGTGGAGGCCAGCTGCAGTGTCTCTCCCACACACTGATAGAGATGGCTCCAGGAAGTTTGAGCATACAGGGATTGGGAGGAAACAAAACAGAGTTTCTTCACCCAAGAGGTGGTTATACTGCAGGACTTCATCATAGAACTTTGTGATTATGAAGACCTGGGTTCAAAATGGCTCTGGAAAAATTAATGCAAAACCAATTAAGCCTGAAGATTGTTAAAGACAGATTTTGGTGCACACAGAAATAAATCCCCTCCAGAAGCTGCTGAACTTTACTGGATACTGGCAAAGCACCCCAGGATATTACGAAGTTTACCCTGCTCTTCCCCTCTTTTCTGGCTTTCTGAGATTGCCTGGTTTTCCAAATGGACCTTAAGGCTCATCGAGAACAGCCTTCCTCACATGCACTTCCTCTCTGCACTATTCCTGCAGCCAGCCAGGAACACTGTGGAAAAGCATCCCAGCCTGATGGGAATAAAACAAGTCACTAAAGGAGCCATAAAGTCACATTTTACTTTTGACAACTTAACTTCTTCAAGCAAGATGATCCCACAACAGATCAAAGTTCACTGACAAAAAGATTTGCTTCCCAGAAAAAAAAATAGATGACAACTCTCACAACATAATTTTCCAAGTCCTGACAGGAGCATCTAGATAAATATTGTCCCAAGTCACTTGTAGGACAGTCATCTTCCCAGAGTGATTTGTCTGAAGAATAGGCTTAAAATATCCCCACAGCTGTTCAGTGCTTGGGCAGTGAGTTACAAATATTTATTGATTTAGCTTTCCAACAGGCTCAAGTGTTCAGCCTGTTATCTAGCATGAAGGTATGTATTTCCCTCTTGAGTCCTGCCAGGAAAGCAGAGGATTTCTGCCAGTCTAGTTTATTGCTATTCTCTTTCCCCCATGGCTGTTAATACCATCGAGAGTCATATGCCAACCTTCTGCACAAGGATTAATTTTACCCTCTGGCCTGCTACAAACACAGTGAGGTTGGCTGGTGCCTTCCTAATGGACCTGCTTATTCCTCAGAGTACTCTCCCAACTAAACATAACCCAACTAAATATTTATAACCAATATCCTTCCTGAAAAATGCATACATACATATTTTTATGTGACAAAAGAACCATTATAGGGAGAGGTACAATCCAGCAATGCCACCAGATGATTTCCCATACAATTCATTTTATTAACTCCAGCTTTGTTCTGTGCCAGACATGAGACCATGAGAGCTTGTTTCTTAAATACCTGCTGTACTTCACAAAACCAGACTCAAAAACCCCCCCCCTCAATGGTGGTATCTTTTTCCTCATTTTAAAAACAGGTTTAAGATGAACAGATAATCAGAAGACTTCCTTTGAAATGACTGTATTTTCACTGATTTGGTTTCACAAGCTCACTGTTCATTGTACCCTGCACAGTGCATGTTTATAAAGCTATTATCTAAATCTGATGGTTTACGATCCCTGAGGATTTGTCCAAGTAAGTTTAAGACAATGCTTACAGCTGTAAGTACCATAGGGATAGGGGTTTTAAATTATTCCCAGCCACCTGTAACTAAATTGGCCAAAAAAATTGCTATGCTTTTATGTTCAATTCATCATACACCTAATTTTAGTGCTGTTATCCACAAAAAAGACCTGAAGATGCTTCACTTGCATTCACTTATTAGGCAAAAGAATCGTGATCCTGTTGTTACTGCACCTGTCACCTTACAAAGCCCAACCAACGAGCAATACATTATTGAAAAGGGAAAGACAAAATCTCTTTAAATCTCAATTCCCCCGTTGTCTTTTTTTCAAGTTTCAACTTTATTAATATGCCTACTTTTCATCTTTTAAATAATTGGCAGTTGCTCAATTGCAAACACACCTTTCATCATATAAAAAGCCCACAAATCTCATTATGCCCTCTCCTCTTGCATCCATGGAGAGCAGCCCAGTAGGCATTTGTTAAACCTCTCCTTTGAAGTACTATTGTTCGGGTGTCATGGATATTTCTTCCAACCTGGGCTTATGAAAGAGATGATAACACATTTCACTCTCTTGCTTCCACACAATTTAGAGACCATGTAAAGCAAGGAAATGAGAAATTATCCCTCTGTAAATTTGAAAAAACATGGATCTGGGTTGTGATCCCATCTGTGATACCAGTTTCTACTGCTCCTGCTCCTCACAGTGCTCTGGGAACCCGGGAGAGAAGAGCCCAAGGAATCTGCTTTTATCCCCTCAGAGACACTGACCCCCAGTAGTTGCAGGCACAGGCAGCACAGAGCTGTAACGTGTGCTGCTGCCTGGTCCTGCATCTGCTCTGCTGCAGCTGGGAGAAAGCACACACCCTCCAGCACTCCTTTGCCATAGCCTCCCTCCAAACACACAGGCAACCAGCACAGCTTCCAGCACCCACGGGCTTAGGTGCAGGGGCAAAAAAAGATCCAAAGAGTTGATGTGGCATGATTTGTTGCATTGCAATTTCATGCACATTGTGCATCTAACACCAGCCTTTGCACAAACAGCTGTGTCAGGCGCATCTCCTGGAGAGGAACCACACCCCCCTGTCCAATTTCAAAGGGCTGCTCCACAAGCAGGTGGGGATGTGCTCTGCAAATGCTTTTGGCACCTTCTTTTGTCAGTTTAGCCACAAAGGCCACATCCACATGTACCCAGCAGGCTCAACTGCCACACCACCAGCCACTGCTTCCTATGCTTGCACAGGAAGAACTCCTGCTGTAAATAGAGCACCTCCCCAGCATTTCTGCCACAGCAATATAAAATGGTTGCAGCTTCCTACAGTATCTTGTCTCTACCCTTTTGGAGTTCTGTATTCTTGGATTTTTGCTATGCCTTCGTTGCTGCAGCCTTTATTCTCTTATCTCATTTATTTGGTTTTATACCTACTAAATTATTTTGTTGACTTCACTCTGCTTCAGTCTCCATGGTCTTTTGTGTAGTATCAAATTACATCTGAATATATACATTTATATACACATATATATGTATTTGCATATACATCAAGAACACATGAGACTTTCATACAGAGCAGTCAGCTAGAAACTGAAGAATGTCTTCTCTCAGGTATTTGGAACAGATAAACTGTTAGGGGAACATTAGAGATCTGTTTTGGGGAACTGCATTTTGAAGAGGAGTTTGAAGACAGAAATTAAGACCTAGCAAAGAAATGATAACCCTTGCTCTAGTGTTAAATAGGCTGTAAATCCCACTGGAAAAGTATGGTATAAAACAGAGAAAATAGTATTTTTATTTTCCAAATAATGATCAAACATAACAAGATTCTTTAGCTTGAAGTCCATGGCACATTGCTTACTTCACTCTGAAATTTAGATCATAAATTATCTTTCAAAATGTATATGATGAGCATATGTTTAAATTTCCCATTAAATAGTTCTTTTGATTTTTTTCTCTCCTTTTTTCCTACTATTTAACAGGAAATGAAAAAACCCAAACTAACTTCTTTACATAAACTTATTATTCCAAAATTTTTGGTGGTCCATTAATCCCTGTTCTGCATTTTCATCAGAATTAAATTAAGAAAAAATATTCTCTCATTCAACTAAACACAGTATTTGAGACCTGACCAGGTAAAATACGTGTGCCAGCATGTTTTTCCTCTATAATTCAAAATGAGTAACAAAGTGGTAGTGTTTCAGTAAACCTCTGCCAGCCAGAATTTCCAGAGCACTTCCAGCTTTCAGAGAACAAAGTTTAAGCTTTAGAGTGTTCATTTGTAATAGCAAGAGATCAAAAAAACCCAAAACATAAATCACTGGTTTCAAAAGCACTGGAAACTCAGCAAAATAAATATTATTCTGTAACACTGGACTCCTCATCATACAGATCATAAAGAAATGTAATTCTGTGAAGAGCTGCAGGGAACTTTGGAATTTGAATTTTTTTTAATGACAAACATCTCAATTTAATAGGCAGATGAATAAACTGAAGAACCAGAACTTTCCTTTCTAGAATAGAAAACCAGTGATGAATTTTGGAGACTAAATAAGGATTATATTGCAAACACTCCACAGAAAGTCATTCATTTCACCTTTGCTATTAGTGAGTTTCTATATGTCAAGAGATATTCAGAGAGAATACGGCTTCAGCCTTAAAAAAAACCCAAAAAACCAAACCAAAATTGAAACCACTCCCCAGTAAAAAGCAGATTATCCAGCTCATTGTACAAATGTAAATGAAGCCACCACTAAAGAGCGGTGCAGAGGATTCAATTCTCCTTTTGACCTTAGCTCTTACATGCAATTACCTGCCTTGTTTTAAGTAGTTGTTCCCCAGCCAGTGAAAAACACCTGCTGTTTCCATAGATGTTAATCCCTCTGCAGCCGAACCAGAGCTCTGCTGCAACAGCCTTTTCAGAGAATATAAGGATTTAGGATGCTGCAGACACCCTTTTTCTTGGGCAGCCAGAGTTTACTCCCTTCCTAAATCATATATCATATATCATGCAGGTATACCCCCAGAAGGATGGGATAAGTCAGACATGACAAAGACACTGCAGAACCCTGACAAAACCCTTATTTCCCTATTTTGTACAATTCGGGTCACTAAATATCACAAGAATGCCAAAGGCTCCAGGGAGAATTTATGACATTTTGTAAATATTTGTGGACATTTTAGAGACACTTTAAAGGGGTTTTCCATATACTAAGGGAATGATATGGATGTGCCATAGCAAGGATGGGAAGAGGTGGTGCTGGCTAACGAGGTTAATAACGTGTCGCTAGTGAGGTGGCTGAGTGGGATGTTTCCCAGAGAAGTTGTGGATGCTCCATGTCTGGAAGTTTTTCACAGAGTTTTGAGTAACTTGGTCTAGTGGAAAGTGTCCCTGCCACCCTTGGCAGGGGGCTTGAACCAAATGATCTTTAATGGTCCCAAACCATTCTGTGATTCACTCTGTTGGCTTTGTTCAGTTCATGAAGACTCACAATAAAACTCAGGAACTGAGCATCCAAGTCCATCTGCTAGGACTCAAATCTCAGTGAAGTACCACAAAATAAAGGAGAAACTTCTGCTTTGCAATGTAAAAGGTAAAAAACCTTGCAAATTTGCAAGAAAGCACAGTATGGATTTCTGCTTATGGATTATTGCAACCTCGTGGCCACAAATGCAGAGCTGATGCCTTTTCCACAAAGAGGGAAAAGTGTGTAGTAACCAAAAATTATCTGAATGGGTCTTTTTCCCTCCTAACGCTGAGATCTGTCCCCCACCAAACCAATTCAACAAATTAACATTTGTCACTGCCCATGACTGCTGGTAATTCAGCCTCTGCTGTATTCTACACACCTAAAGAAAGAGGCTGTGTAGTAAACTGCTGTCTTGAATGTGATTACAATTTTTTTTTATGGCTAAACAGCCCACTGCACACGCTCAAGTTCTGATTATAAACAACAGTGCTCAACTTCGAAACACCCAGGCTCTGCAGCTAATACAGCAGGTGAGGGGTGAGGGGCCCTGCTCCCAGCAAACACAAGAGATGCTGGCAGTGTGCCCAAGGCCAGGCAAAAAGGGCAACAGCCCCATCGGGGCAGGGAGAAACTGCTGCAAGAGAAGTAATTTGCAAAAGAAGATTTCATTTCACACCTGAAGTCACAAAAGATATAAAAACAGGTTATTGTGTCTGGGATTGGAATTTTAGATACCACTTAGGTCAAGAAAAGTTTCCTCCTCCTTTTCATTTACTGTTGTTTCCCAAGCATCAAATCCTTCTCCTTAAGCCATGGCCTCCACTTTTTCTCTTAATAACAAAGCTGTTTTCCTACAGTCAAGATGGATATAAGATGTTAGATTTTGACTTATGTAATTACAGCAGCTCATCTAATTCAAACTGATGGCTTTGGTTAATCATATAACTGCTGGCAAAAATCCAACAAAAAAAATCCAGTTCTAAACAGAAAATTAAGTCAAATAAATTAAAGAACAAATCACCCTGATGGAATCACAATCTGCTAGTAAGGCATTTCATGAGAAAACTTCATCTCAATAAATCCAATAAATTCTGTAGTTATCCACTCAATACCACCTTTATCCAATTGGATGATATTTTACATTGAATTTTAGAGAGAAATAATAAACTACATTAAAAATCAAGACAATATTATATCAGCTCCTCTGTGTTCATGAAAGCCATTCCCAATCCAGGTGTTAAGTGGATTAATTTATATTGCCATATAAGAAGAAATCAAGTTTACATGGCTGGTTTTAATTTACATTCTATTTAAGGAGACTTTCCATTAAGTCTGAAAAGCATTTAAGCTGTTTATGAACTTAAGTCTAAATGAAAAAATCTCCAAGCCTCAAAATAATGGTTTGACTACTCGTGGCTGCAAATACCCACTTTCAAATACCTCATCTGCCTAATTTGAACTATCAGTTTCAAACCAGGTAGCTCTCCCCAGCTGGGTGTTGTGACCATCAGCATTGAGTCCTTTGGGAAGTGTCTCCATTTGCTTTGCTAGAGCAGATCCATTCTGTGTAGCTGATTCACTGACTCACATTTGACCTGTTTTTTGTGTCTCTAGCAAATGCTCAGACTATTCTGTCCCATTCTCTGCCTCAATATTTAATTTCCAACGTGAGACAGTGTCATGCATCAAGAGACAGTGTCATGCATCAAGAAACAGTCCACTTCTAGCATCAGCTCCACCATCCACTTGGAGCTGGATACAAACTACAAGCAACCACAGATACGATTTCAAACTGGGGACCCTTCAGCCCCCAGCTCATTCTCTTGGAGAGCCTTATGTTTGCATTATTAATTCACTTCAACAGCTAGTAATTATCTCTTTTTAAGGTAAATGTGCAGGATTGATGGTAACATGGTCAGAGTAGATACCAATATCATTAAGCAATTTATTTAAGGTAAACAAATCACTAACAACTCATCACCTAAACAAATTTTTTAAGACTACAAAAATAAAAAAAAATCCTGCTGAATTAACAATCACCCTGTTAAACTTCGGAAACACCTCAAAGCAAATCAGCTCAGGAAGAAGACTGCAAATCCTCTTAATTAGATTTTGTTATGTAGCTAGATCCATGCAAAAGCAGTCCTACATTTCAGGAAAACATGTTAGAAGATTTCTAACTCTTGCAAGCAAAACCAGGAGTTAACTTCTCTTTAGCTCCAGAACTAGAGAAGGCAGGAAAACTTCATCCTCTCTGCTAACAAAACCGGGAAAACACACACATATTAAAAATACATATATAAAAATTACCCTTACATACAATGATTTTCCAAAGCTTTAAAAACTTTTATGGAATCATACTAGTTATATTCCTGAGGAGTGCAGATGAGCTCATTCACAGAAGCCAATATTTAAGTTATATTGGTAATATTTTGGGTTATCAGCCAGTGAAGGGTGAAGATAATGAATGACACAAATGTGGGAGGACAGGTAGACTCCAAATACTGATGTGAAATGGGAAAGGCAGTAAGAGGAAAGGCAGGAACTCTTTCCTCAAGGACCATCAGATTAATAAGGTAGCACAGAGTTATCTCTGACTGAACACTTATTTAATGCTATATATCTTCCCCTCATACCCTCCTCTTGCTATGCATGAAATAAATTATGAGGTCACTGTGATGGCACTGAGGAAACAAGGATACCTGTGTGATGTGAACAGAACATCCTTGCACTTAGATCAAAAAAAAAAAAAAAAACTACTCAAAGAGGGAAAACAGCTTTGGGGGAATGGATTTTCAGACAACAGAAATGACTTCCCTATGATCTTCCAAAGAACATTGCCATGGGAATGGACTATAGCAATAGGATATAATACCTGAATGACTCAGGATGGTTAAGAGGAAAGTGAAGATTGACATTTTGGCCACTGAGCTCCTCAGAGGCAAGAGAAAAAAATAAATTCAGGTAATGGTACGGAAGTGTATTGTCATATCACAGGATGGTTCTTTTTGTGTGAAATAAAGACAAGCCAGCAGACTCAGTCACAAGAAAAGGATGAAGTACTCCATCAACAAAAAGCAGCTTTGCTGTCCTACAGAAGCAAATAAAAAATAGTTGTGTGAGTAAACAACTTAATTAAGGCATTTTTAAATGTAGATCTAACACTGCAACATTTCCCAGCCAGCCATGAGTCTGACCTGGCAAAGACAAGAAGAACACAGCATACCCTTATGGGAACTGAGGCTCCAGTTACACACCATCTGATGAGTTCTGCCTGTGCCCTCATGCTTAAGATTTTTCTTTTTGTGAGGAGGCATCAGCTCCATTATAAATAACAGACATTCATGTCAAAACCAGTTCTTTCTACCATGGATGTGAGGTTCATGTCAGGACTTTCTGACAGCTCTAATGCATCAAGTCAGTGGTACTCTCAATTTTTGGATTCTGGCTCGAGGAGGAAAGCAGAGTTTGCAATATTATCAGGACCCATTAGGAACAGAGATAACAGTGTTTCTAAGTGATTTCTCTCTAATTTACTAGAGGAGGTGTCTGGGGGAGAGCTGCTCTCATCAAAGTTTCAGCAGCTGTAGGAAAACACCAGCCCAAGAATGAGTTATAGTACCCAGGATGAGGGCACAAACTGAAATGCAGGAGGTTTCATTTGAATGTGAGGAAAAGCTTCCTTATTTGGAGTGGGACAGCACTGGAACAAGCTGCCCAGAGAAGTTGTGGAGACTCCTCTGGTAATATCCTAAACCCACTTGGATATGTTCCTGTGTAACCTGCTAGGGATTTGATGGTCTTCAGAGATCCCTTCCAACCTCTGCCATCCTGTGACTCTGTGATCCTTACTATAGCTTCAGTAGATCTGGAAGCAGGAAGGTTTAAAGCCACCAGAGGAATGGGGTTCTGGTCCAATCTCCCAACAGGAAGAACAGGAGAAAGGATCAACACTTAAAACAAAGACAGTTGATATTGCATTCTCTGAGAATGGGGACCTAGAACCAACAAGCCAGGCCTTTGCTGATCTTTCATGAACCTCTCCTATAATCACAAGACAATGTTCTACTTCCATAAATTCTAGGATTCACAGTCCTTCAGGGATAGTGGTTAACCCCTAGGAAATATTAATGGAGAGCCAGGGGAGTGACTTTGCTTCAGAGCCCTCCCATCTCCCAGTGCAAACCTCCTCCATTCCCTGCTGCACCATCACCTCATGCATAGATACTTGCATGTGCCTGAATCCTCCAGTTCAGGAGAGAGGCCTCTGCAAGGATGTGTCCAGGGAAACCAGATCACTGAGCTAGCCTTTGAAAGGGGTGAAATCAGGAATCACTTTTATGGTAGGGCAGTGCACCAGAGCAGCTAAACACAGCAGATCCCTCCCTGGTGCCCTGCTCTGGGGAGAACCAGATGACCAAGCAATACCCTGCACTGCTCGTGGGGTCTGCTAAAACAGCTGGGCTCTTCTTATGAAAACCTTCTTGTTTAGCACAAATCAGGGACCTCCTGATGCCATGCCATGGAGGGAGGCTGAGCAGCAAGTTACTGTGGAGCCTGCTCATTTCCCCTGGCATAAACCCAGCTGTTTTCACAACAAATTGCATCAGAACACAGATTGCTTTTGTTTAACCTCTTTGGCTTATTACACATCCCAGGCTAAAACAGTGATGATTAAACAGCATTCCCAAGCACTGCTTTAATTAAGCAGCATCACTAAGTTATTTATGCTACACAGGAGCTCCTGATAATGTTGCAACCTTTAGTTTTAATTTCTTTACTGCAAAGTTGTGCTGAGAAAAAAGCACTTTCCTCTACTTTGGTCACCACTTAGTACTCACCAGATACTCATTTTCAAAAATGCTAGGAAAAGGGCATGCATTTCAGCTAAAGTAATGTTTATTAGAAGCAAACTCCCAAACATTTAGAGAAGCTTTATGCAGACTCCATTGTAAGGGCCTTTCATGGCAATTATTGTATTCAAAAGACAATAGCCAAAAGGCACTTGAAATGGACAAATGAGTTACTACCTGATCTGGCAGCAGGGGTTCTTAAAGCTCAGAAAAGTCAACAAAACCATTAAAGGTTTTAGCCTTTGGTCATCTGTGAGGAGGCACTCTGAAAGCAAACCAGAAATTACTACATACTTCAGGTATATAAGGCATCACTTTAATTTGTCCAAGACCAATACCAGGAACAAAACCAGCATGTTGGGGCTTGGGAAAGGTGAATTTACCAAAACAAGAATCCAGGTAGAAGCTAGAGGAAGCTGGCCATTTCCCCCTAGTACCCCCTCACAGAGCCCAAATATCCCCATCACCTGGACCTGGATTATTACCAAGGATCCTTCAAAGATCTCCCTGCCACAACTCCCCAGCAAGGCTACAGGACACAACAGAATCCTCTAGCTGCGCAGACTCTTTGCTGCCAAGTATTTTTGGCAGCACAACCCACCCAGTTCCTCCTGCCCCCATTTGGTGAATGGTGACCTCTCGGGCATGGCACACACGTCAGCCTAAAGGTAGAAACCCACGAGACTGTAATTGGCCCTTTGAGTAAGTCTCAGAAGTGTCATTTGATCAGGTTTGACTGTATTTCCCTTGCTTCACAGGCCCTTCAGTAGGTAACAGCTTACCTATCACTTCACAAAATGACAAGTTTTATCTGCAATTTCTAACAGCATCACATAATAGAAAAAAAGAATATTATCAACACTGAAAACAGCTTTAAAGGAAGTACTAACAATTCTCACCCCTGGAAAAGCTGCATGGAGCTTTTCAGCCATAACAGCACCAGGAGAAAATACCACCTCTCCTGGTTTGCTTGGTGTTTGTGCCTCAGGGGGACCAGGTTTTCCTGCAGACATGGTGGAAGAGAGAAAAATTAAGCTGAAGATCTGCTTAGGGAAAGGAACAGATTGACAGCAATGAAATACATTCAGCACAAGCCATGACACTCCAATTGCTTTGCCATGCTCCCAAAGAGCCAGAAAGTTAAGTGGGAATGCAGAGCAGCTCCTCCCTGCCCTTGGAGTCAGCACTTGTATCCAGACACAGCACAGAACCAGCCAGTTAGCCCAGCCATGTTCAGGGGACAGTGAAACAGCCACATGGGCACTGCACTGAAGTCTCAGCACATTGTCCTCAAGGGGTTGGGCTTGTTGCATTGTTTTCTTAAGGCAAGCCAGGTGGTAGCTACAAAGAGAGGGGGGAAAAGTCAACAGCATCAATTGTTGTACACCTCTTGCAAGGCCACATCAGCTTTTGACAGCTGAAGGGCAGCTTGTGAGCCTCCCCTGGCTGAGCTCTTTGGACATCCCTTTACCTGACAAACATCCTCAGTTGGGGACAAGGGAAAAGCAAACAGCTAGAGAAGTTGCATCACAGATATTTCAAATTAAATATGGCTTGAAACACTTACTAGTGGGTGAGTTAGATGGCACAGAGCAGTCTAAGTCTTGACAAAGACTAAGATTTAACTTCCTTTTGTATAAGTCATTGGCATAATCTACACAAGCTGCAATGGAGCTCCCTTCAGGGTTTCTCAAAATGTGGTTTACACTTCCCTGCTAATAATTTATGGTAAATAGGAAACTAATTAGGAAAAAAGTTACCTTTTTATTATTTTTGTTACTATTTATTTATTTCAGAATTTTATTTTATAGTGATAATACATTACCTAATTCTCTCAGGCTACTGAGTTCAGGGCACACAGATTAAATTTGAAGTATTTGTATGAACTGGCTTTTAAAACCCTTTTTAAAACTGTGATTTGCTATATCTGCCTACAACATAAGTTTAAGCTGTAGTCTCACAGCCAGCAAGAGATCTGTGTTTGCATCCCTATTGTTCCAGAAAAAAAATCTCTGTCTCCTCAAAATACAAACTTTGAATACCAAATTTTAATAAAATGTGCCAGAGATTAGTAGCAGAGCAGAGCAGAGCAGAGGTCATCGCAGTAGAAGAGATGAAAGTCCTCATTGTGTACAGTTGTTTTCATGCAATAAACGAGCTAACAGGAAATTCAGACTGTGCACTGAGAGCAGGGACACAGGATGGAGAACAGAAGACAAAAAAATAGGTCAGTGGTTTGATGGAATGATCCACCACTTGTCCTCCATGCTGACTTATAACATCACAAGAGTTCATGGAAGTTATCAATTACTACAGTGGATTAGGAAAAAAAGACCATAAAAGGAAGATTCCAGAAATCAACAAAATTCCTTTCATCTCCAGAGAGGGCACAGAGGCATGACAGGACAAACAGACCAATACAAAGAAGTTACAGTGCCTGGTCCCTGCAGTGCAGTCAAAGTCACGAAGTTTGGCCTAGGCTAAAGTCTATTCAGATAAGAAAGTTGGAGCTTCCATAGACACAAAATCTAGGAAGCTTAATGTATTCTCTTTAAAGAAAGATTTCATCCCATTCCAGATTTGAAAAAAAATCAGCACAGGGCATATGAAGTCAGAGGTGATAAAATTCAGGACATTCAATGTCTCCAAGTGGGAAAAAATAAAGAGAACAGTCTTGCCAAATGAAGAGCAACATGATAAAAATCTTGACAATTTTTTAGAAATAGCATTTGACAGAATTTGAAGTAGAATATATATGAAAAACAGGTAAAATACAACAAGATAGAAGAGGCATAAATAGTCTTTTCTTACCAGAGGAAAGTAACTATGTTTTTCTAAAACATTTCCCTTATTCTAGGTCTCATCTGCTTGACATAGCAACAAAATATATTTAAATTGTGAAATTGTACCAATTCTAAAAGAAATTAGGATATAATATAGAAAGAATTAGATCACACCTAAGAACTGAACTTTTGAGGTGTGACATTCAGACTAACAATGCAAGGTACAATTTATGCATTTCTTGTAATAGGACTTCACCAAAGACATCCCAGATGGATTTTAGTATTTCACCACTGATCTTCTGCCCAGACACTTGGATAGAAAAGCTCCTTTCGAGTGCACCAGCTGAGGAAGCCAGATAAAGTGATTCCTTCTAAATGCATTGTAATCTTTGCAGATCTCAAAGATTGAGATAACCTATGATCTTCTAGCAGAAAAAAAGAAAAACAAAAGCTGTTGCCAGGATGTCCACACTGACAGATCCATAATCCAAAGCTGCATTTTAGCCACCTACACCTGACAGAATAGGCTTGTTTTTCACCCCCCCTTACCACATGAAAATTGCCTAGAGAATGATGACCTTTAAGTCCACAATTTATCACGTCTTCTTCCTACAAAATAGTCTGATGTTGTAGAAGTTTTGTGATTTCTAAATCAATAAGTTTTAACTGTCATTGCTGCAATCAGCTGTCCAGTTCCTTTGCCCATTCTTGGCAGAGCTGCATACGTGCAGCCTTTTTAAAATAGTTAATGAACGACACTGAAAAAGCTATTTTCAACTTGACAGTTTGTCTCTGCATAGAATTCAGGCATGGCAAACTGAAGAGCCTTGGATAAAATATATTATAAATATGCTCAGAAGTGCACCAAAGATGGCTCTTGAAAATCTTAATTTTTCCTATCTGCAGATTTGTTTTGCCTCAAATTAAAACTACTTTCTCAGAGTACAGGAGTTATGTTGGACATAACCAAGAAAGAGAAACAGAAACAAAACACTGCAAAACAGTCTTTTTTTTTTTTTTTTTTTAATTAGGCTCCTTACTATACAGTAATTTAGGTTGAAAGCAGCAGTAAGGCCGAGGGGAAGGCCATGAAGGATTTTCTTAAACAAAGGATACTGGCAGTTCTTAGCCCAACTTGTGTTCAGCAATGTCTCGTGCCTCTCAGAACCAGCTGTGCCAGTGAAATACGTGCACCCCAAGGTAAAAAGAGTTCTGAGGTAACTCCCTAAATGCAGCACCTAACATTTGCAGGGCAGGTTGCTGCTCTCTGTGGTACTCGGATGATGATCCCCTTGGCCATTTGAAAAATCTCAACAGCAGTTCAGATTTTTTTAATAATAATTTTGGAGTCTAAGAGGAAGCAAATACAATTAATAACATACCTGGTCATCACGAGAGCACGAGCTCTCTTCTCAGCTCTGACAAAGAGGATAACTCCTGACTATTCTGCAGAAGCTGCCAAAGGGAAAAGCAAAAGCTTTTGTATGGAGATGAATCAACCAATTTACCTCTGAGTCCTTGTCACTTATTGCATTAAAACCTGCATATCAATCTCCTGAAAAAGTATAGACCCAGCAGCTCCAAGTATCAGAAATTAGTGACCAACTTCATTTGTTCACATAGGTGCACAAAGGTATTTTTGAAGCTCAGATGAGATACTAAAAAGAGGTGTGAGGTAGCATGGTCTACCCAGGGCCTGGATGACCCGTCCCCTGCTCAGCCTGTTTGCTACCAGCAGAGTATCTCACTGGCCAACGGCAAAATCTGGCCTTCTCTTCACCTGAATGCAGGCCTTAAGATCTCAACCAGCTTGTAGGAATAATAAACATTCAGTAAGCACATGATTGAAGGCATTTTCCTGCCTTAGTTCTAGGTGTCAGAACTTCATCATGCATCCCTCCTACGTAGAATTGTTACAGGTTTAAAATCTTTTCACAGTTGCTGTGTCTTGAAAACTTCAATTTATATCCCTTTCAGATTTCAGACCAAAACCAAAGTTCAAAGAAAATCATTTAACCAGAAAAGTAAAAGAAATCTCAAATGCAAAACTTAAAAGTCAGTTTATACAAAGATTTCAAAGGCTCTGTTCCTTTAATTAAATTCCAGGAAAATTAAAGGAAAATTAAACGATGTTTCAGGTTGGATTAAACATAAGAGTGAAATCAAAAGTTAGGAAAACAGTGATTTTCACAAAGAGAAGACTGATTAACCTAATTTGGAGGATGGTGACTGTATCTCCTTGCTTTAGGAGCAAGTTAATCATTTGGTCCACGGCGGCTCATCTCCAGCCATCTCTAAATCTTCACGCCACCAGAGGGAACAAAGGAACCTGCTGGCACACATTTTTCCTCCTGACACAGAGCTCTACCCACACTGTCATCACACAGACTTGAAACACCCCATCTGCCACCATGGCATCTGCCTGCCTGCACCATGCCAGATTTGGTGAGAAAGGCTGAGTGAGTAAAGTGAGTAATGTGAACAGGTGAAGAGTAAAAACAAAGCTTGGTAGCAAAAGCTAGCACTAAGCTTGTGAGACATAAAAACAGACTCTGTAGAAAGTTTTATTAATTAAATTAAAATTCAACAAAAACTTTTGGTTGATTTTTCTGATCCCAAAGGTTAGAAGCTCAACAGCTCTGTCCTCTTTTCTTTCTTAGGACCACAGATGAAGGCCTTTCACTGCCAACATGTATAGGCCAGCCATGGGATGGGAGATGAAGAACACACATCTGGAAACTGCTCTGCAGCTCCCTGCTAAGCTAAGATTCCCCAGGACCTGCAGGACACCACCAGCAGTCTGACTCCTGCAGAAATCTCAGCTCTGGAAACTTCAATCCAAATTACTGGTTCCACAGCAAAGTCCTCCATAATACCGTCCCCTGCAGGTTTCCAGGCTTCTTAAGGTACAATTGTTGGCAGGAACTCATTCAGATCCAACCTCTGAGCCACCTGAACGTTACCAGTGGCAGCTGGAAATCTCAGATCTTGCAGGCTTTCAGGTTTCACAGGCACCAGGGCATCAATAACATACAGGGATAGAAGTGAAACTTCAGAACCATTTCTTTAATTAGAAAGCTGTTGGACACAAAGTGGTAACTAAATGTAAGAGAATGCCAGGTATCACACAGCTTAGAAACACACCACATGACGAAGAACTATATTATGCACAGGATAATATTAGCGAAGGAGGAGGGGAGAATTTATTTGTATAATACATGAAAATAATAGATGTTTCAGGTCAACCCCTGTAAGCAATTTTGTTTCACATTATGAGCAACTTGGTTATTTCTAGTTCCTCCAGAAACTGAAGAGGTTTCCAGTGGTCGTATTCATCATGCCTACTCCTGCAATTCAACCCCAGATCTCCTTACCCAGCAGTGCTTTACTGTTCCCTTTGGAAAAGGAAACAACACACCTGCTTTTGAAGGTGGGGAGATATTCCTTTCCCATTAATGCCACATCACAGTTCTTGGACCCAAGATTGCAGTTGTAACCATGGGACCAATCTTTTAGAGCAGTCATAAGCCCTGCTTACATTGACAAGCATGACATACAAAGCTGATCTTTAGAGCAAGACACTCAGTGCTAATTCAGCATTCACTCCGCAGGCATTTCTAAAGGCCTTACTGCAAACAAAATCTTAAATGGTCCAGCAGGCTGAACACTTGCCATGTAGCCAAGACACACAGGATGTACAGCACAACGTACATCATGTAGGATGTACATCCTGAGCTTCAGCTTTATTGAAGAAGAAGCCCATTCATGGGCAGACATCACCATGCAATGTTAATTGAAGTGTGAAATGCAGGGAGGACTCAGGTTCATTTCAAGAGCATTCAACTGATCTGAGATAAGAAGACTGTGTAGGTGCACCCCTATTCTCCCAATTGCTTCCCACACCACCAGTATCCACCAGCACTGTAGAATATGCAGCGCTGAGTTAAGATCTACTCAGATAAACTGACTTTATTTGGAGAGAGGTTAATTCTTTTCAGGGTTCAGCATCTATCCTTATGATACTGACTGCAATATCAAAGCCTTCGCCTTCTATATGCAAAAATAAGCAACAGTCATTAAGCTACACAATCCAATTTTAATTAAGCAGACCAAGAAATCATCAATCTGCAGTCCTCTCTTTTCTCTCTCCAGTCCAACAGTGGCCAAATTTTAATTACATACGATGAAAATCTAGGCTAGAAAAGGAACATTTTCCCAATACCTCTTTCCACTTGATGACAAAGTACTCTAAGCTTCTTCAGAGACTTGTACCTCAAATAGCTACTGACAAGATTAAGGATTAAGTTATGTTCACTGTTTTTTTTTTTTAATTCTAACAATGAATCATAAGAATATTAACTGCTTGGTGTTGCAAGTGCCTGGAGCCAGGCTTCTAACTATGCAACAAAACTGTTTTCATATGCCAAGCCAAGATCACCCTAAATTTATTGATTACATATTTTATACTGTCAGAAGATACAAAACACAGAAAAGATTAAGCCAAATTATCTGGCTTAATATAAAACAAATACAATAGATTTTAGAATGATACCAGAAGTATTTTCAATAACCCAATGAAACTCCATGAAATTACAAGTTCAGCAGTTAGTGCACATTAAAAAAAAACCAAAACACCCTCAACTTGATCTCCTCATCTACAGCCTTAACCACTGGTATTATACAGCTCGACTAATAACCTTGAGGGTACGTTTTTGCTGATGGAGGACTGCTCATTTCCTTGACCTCTTCTCATTTCCAGATTTTTTAATGTAGTTTCTAACAAGAGAATTACCCCACCCCCCAACAAAAATCCACCCCTACATTTGTTTTCATATACAATTTTAACACTATTTTGAGACTTGGTATATATTTTAATACTGATAATCAATAATTCTTAGGCTATTGCGCTTTCTCTGAAACACTAAGTCAAAGCTTTATTATGTGTCTGAGACATAAGGGGAAACCTGCTTTTCTTGGAAAGTGACAACACTGATAACCCACTAAAAGAAGAGAACAATTTTTCTAGGCTAATTACAAGATCCATTATGGAACAGATATCCTTTAATAATAGTCTTTATTATGAGAATAAATACATAAAACAAATGCAATATATTAGCCACATTTCTTCATATACATTCAGAATAGAACAAGAAGCTAATAGGCATAATCAGCAGAACTAGTTGAACAAACAAATTTTTAGTAAGCCAACAACACTAGAGGAAAGTTGGAATGTTTATGCACCCGTAGCAGACAAAGAGCACGTGATTTCAGTATTTCCTTTGTATTCATTTTAGGACAAACACACTGTAGTTGTAAGCACAAACTGCACAAATTGCATGGAAGTTTAGCTCCGTGCGGTGGCCGTTTGAGGTTGTTCTGACTGCAACTGCTTCCCAAGGTATTCCCTGAAATACAACAAAAAATTAGATTGAGAAATGTTCTGGAGAAAGCTCTAAGTTCAGAATTAACCCTTCAAATAATGTCTACTGCCAATAGTCAACTGGAACAACGAGAGCACCCGAGCTTTACATATCCATCATCTGCCCAGTGAAAATAAAGTACAAATCAAACACCAACAAAGCTGTCTAGAAAAGGAAAGAGGCCAGTGGGAACATTTAGAAACCCTGACAACTGACACAGAACACCCATGAAGCAGACAAATTTTGCTTGTTGAATTGCATTTTAGAAGCTGTGGCAAAACATTTAAAGGTATCCCTTTCCACAACGCAGCTGCAGGAGCACAAGTAACACAAAGGACATACTGGCAATACAACCCATAGGCAAGCAAAACAAACACTGACTCAATAACTACATATTCAAGTTGAGAAAAAGAAAAGATAATCAATCCAGGCCCACTGTATACCACCATTAAAGAAGTCTTTTGCTCACCTGCACCTTGAAGTGCACTAAGCCACTTATTTTCTGTCTCTCCTTTCAACACTGGAACATCTCCCAGATTACCTGCATTTGCCCTGAGCAATTTCCTAAATTCCATGGAAAAATACTGCACAGTTCTTCTGAATGTTACAATCTTTCACTCTCTCATGAAAGCAGATCAACACTTCACAAAAAGGAACCACAAAAAAGCTGAAAGCGGTCTTTAATAATAGTACCTGGGCTGCTGCTTGTCACAGAAAATACAATAATTGTACCACTGTATCAAGTGAAAGAGAGGTTTCAGGACTCATGAAAGGTAGGCGTTCTTTTTCTACTGCTGATCATACACTCAGTACTGTGATTTCTCACTACACAAATATTTCAACCTACACAGGTTAAGCACCAGAAGCATCTCAGAGGGATGATGTTCAGAAAGAAGTCTCAAAAAAACCCCATCCAATTCAAGAGTATGTGCTTTTTCTTTATTAAAAAACTAAATATAAAAGATCAAGGGTTTTGCACATTTCAAAAACTAGTTTTCAGCTTAGTGTCTTGTTGAACAGTTATCCCTTATACATTGCAATTCCTACTGCACAATGAAGTTTAGCACCTCAACTGCACCACCCAACAACGCTTTTCTCAGTTTTAACATTAAGCATCCCAAAAAGCAAAAGTTCCTATAAAACATTAACTTCAAACACCGCTGGCAAAGAAAGTAACACATAATTTGTATGCTGAACCATATGTTATGATTTAGCACCTTCATTTACAGCTTCATCAGGTGGTGCTGTAAAATCACAGTATTTTAATGCTTGGGCTCCACTTAATAGACACAACTCTTGCGCATAACAGGCAGGTTATCACCCTCAAAGTAGAGTAGAGGCTCCTGCTGGCAAAGAAGGAAATGAGCTGCTCACTTGTGGTTTTGAAGGATTCAAAACTGTACCACCAAAACAAATTTGACAGTCATCCAAAAACACAGCCATCAACTATGGAAGAGCTTCCACACTCACCAAATCTCTTTCTGCGTCATGTTTTTTGTTGTCTTTTTTTTTTCATTTGTTTCACATCTATATGCATGTACTGACTCTAGTATTTCTTCTCTGACATCCAGCCTTGAAAGCAACTGACACTTGTAGAGCATGGCTCTGCTCATCATATTACAAGCCCACAACATTATTTAAAGCACAGATAAACCATATTGAATGTGAAATTCCCACACTAATACTTTAAAGGAGGAAAATCAACCAAGCTGATAATCCATAACACTACAACTATAGCAAGGCGTACACTGTTTCAGATGCCTGACCAAGGCTTTCAAAAAACCCCACCAGAGTGCAGTGCAGTCAGCAAAAATCTCCAAGGCAGCAGAACAGTAACACATTTTGCAGGTACTTAGTGCCCTCACAGACATTCAACTTCTACAGGAGGTAGAACAGAATCTTCCCTTCAAAACCTTCTGTAGGTGTGAGGTTTAAGTCCAGGGTCAAGGAAAAGCTCTCATCCTATTTCCCCATCCAGAATGAGTACATGCAGTTACATCTCTACATTGTCATGCTGCAAACCAAATGAAAATCCCATACTGTTCTTACCCTGTCACCTCTTTATATTTAGCCACCACCAAGGGCCACGGAAATGCAAAAACCTTGCATTACAAGCTGTTAAAATGATCACTTAATTTTCTGTTTGGTTATCACTTCTATTTGAGGGCCACTGGTTAATCCAGGAGAAGTTATTTCACTGTCTAGACTAGAGGAATATGGAATCACAGAATGGTTTGGGTTGGAAGGGACCTTAAAGATCATCTGGTTCCACACCCTCTGCCATGGGCAGGAACACCTTCCACTAGACCAGGTTGCTGAGAGCCCCCTCCAACCTGACCTTGAATACTCCACAGGATGGGGCATCCATGGATTCTCTGGGAAACCTCTTCCAGTGTCTCACCACCCTCACAGGAAAAAATTTATTTCTGATACCTAATCAAAATCAGCCCTGTTTTATTTTACAGCCATCACCCCTTGGCCTTGTGAGAAGGCCCTCTCCAGCCTTCCTGTAGGCCTCATTTAGGTCCTGTACAGGTGCTCTAACACCTCCCCAGGGCCTTCTCTTGTCCAGGCATAACAACCCCAACTCAGAGCTTTTCCTCACGGGGCAGGTGTTCCATGCCTCTAAATCATCTTCATAGCTCTCCTCTGGACCTGCTCCAAAATGTTAAGTAGGACCCTGTTCCCCCTCTGCTAAAACACATATGAAGAGAATAAGAAGATTCAACTTATATTTTATTTATATTTTATAAATACTGGTATTTCATCACATTAGAAGGTTAAGAAGCACTGTAAGCTCCAAACTTCACTCATAAGTTGGACATAAGTGTCCATTCCCATGCTATTACAAATCAAGGGGCTAAGACTTTATCCTGCACTGATTCTTAATTAAATCTTAAGAGAAAAACTGGGATTTTAAAATTACTATTTACCTTATAAAATTAAAGTCACCTGTAAGAATGCATGCATTCAACACATTACACTATAAGAGCATGTATGATGAAAGGATGGATCTTGTCATAAGATAACAAATCAGTTAATTAAATATTCAAAATAGCATCTCAGATTTGTGATGCACACTACAATGGAAAGTAATGAAGTAGGTATTAGACTTACTGGGTTTTTTAATTGCAAGCTATAAGCCCATGAATTAGACCACTATAAGATACTTTAAACCATTTCCTCACACTGCAACAGAAAGACCTTTATAAAAAGGCCAGGTTCAGCCATCTTCTCACTTCCTTCAACATAAAACCATCCTTATTAAAAGCAGATGAAGCTAGTGCAAACAAGTTTGCATTTACAGATTACAGCACTCAAACACGAAACAATTGATTCAGTATAAATTTACAAGAACACAAAAATATTACCTTTGCACTGCAGAAAAGCTTCAAACATGTAACTGTAGTACATCATTTTTGAGACTAACTATAAAATCCTCCATTTCTCAATTAAAGCTCAGAGAAACAAGATTTGAAACACTACACATTTTCACTTCCCTGGTCACCCAAAAGTCTGATGCTGAAGTATAAGTAATTTCCATTTGCAAATTAATCTTTTTATTCTTACTAGAACAACCAAGTGAAATTTCTTTCACACCAGAAATTCCCCCTTTTTCAGGCCTCTTTTTATAAACACACATTTTCTGCTGTTTCCAAAGTGCTTTTTCCAAGAAGAAAAGGAAGCTTAGAGGTGAATACATGAATTCCTTTTATCTCAAATTCTTATTCTCATTTGTTTCTTCACTTTAATTTAATCAGGTTTTGTTCCTCTGAGAAGAGAAACAAAAGAGACACTGACACCTTGAAGCAGAGACATACTAAAATGTCATAATTGAAACAAATACTTAAAGTTTATTTAGGAAAAGGCACACGGAACAGATCCAACATGTAAGCCCCTAAATTCAGTCAATATGGAATAAGGAGGTAATTGCAAACTGGCACAAGACACTATCTACAAATTTTATACTGATATATACCATATACTGCAAGATCATTGTCAAAACAAACAATCTGTAATAGAAGGGAAAGTTGTAAGACATACAACAGATCCCTAGAGGCCATGTGTTAAAAGAAACAAGCCTTGAAGTTTAAGTAGTACTACTATCAGTGCTATACTCCAAATTCCAGTGCAGTCAGATTTACCTGTCCTTTAAAGAACACTGAAAATTAACAGGCAAAGGAAGAAAAGCAGATGAAGCAAAGAATAAAGGAAGGGTGAAATTTTCATATTTTCTCTTTTTTAACATTTAACTCTTGCACCCTGGTTATTAAAGAAGTAAGTTATCAAAAAATATTTGATAGTCTTCAACATCTGCAATCTCTAGCTTGGTTTAGCAGGCTGAGGTTCCTGAGAGACAGAATGCCTTTCTTTGATCAAAAAACCAAAATAAAAATATTGATTTTATTTTTCTCTATCTAAACATAAGCCTAGAGTCTGATAGTTTTGAAAATGAAATTGAAAAGCTAGTTCTGAAGAAATCCTTCAAAAAGTCTGCCACTTGGCTCAATAGACTCAAAAGACATTGCCAACCTACACTTTTTACAGACAAATCATAAAGATATGACAAATAGTTAAACAAACTCACAGGACAAGCAGCAGATAGAACAAATTGATCAGTTTTGCCAGCCTTATGTTGCACATCTGCTGGAGGTCTGGTAACCTGGAGAGAAGTTATTAGTCTAGAAAGAGATGGACCAGTTCTACTAATTTATTGTGGCTTTGAATTGAATTACACCATTGATGAATTCCTAACTCTAAGCAGGGCAAACTAACCCCTGAAAACATTGCCTAGCAAGTGTTACACTCCACAGATTAACCATCTCTGGAACCTCTGAGCAGTACACATGAAGTGGCAACACCAGGACAAGGCTGCAACCATCTGTCTAGTCTCCATCTAATCCCATGTGAGACAAAGCTGGAACATCCACCCTTTAACCCATTCCAGCTGTGTAGGCCTGTCTTTCTTACAAGGCACTCAGGGTATTCTGGTGAGACAGTGTTTTTTGTTCATTTAACTCTCAAGTGAATTGCAGTGAATTGCTTTCTACACATAAGCTCCCTTATTTGGGAGTGCAGTGGCTACTGCACTGCCACACTAACACTAGTGGTGGCTGGGTGAAAGGCAAGGGGAGCTCCACAGGGGCCACCACAGTGCATTTGCCTCCCCACAGAGCCACAGTCACAGAAGCCTGTAAATGTGGCTGTGGATCTCAAGAGAGAAGATACCGCAAACATCTCTGCAATTTGTAATACTTACTTTAACAGATTCCACTTCATGCAAACAACTAGAACAAAAGCCAACTGTTAAGATAAACCAAATCTAGGACATTGTTTCCATATAATTATTCACAGTAATGAGATGCTCAACATTCTGATGTGCACATAAAAACTAAACAGTCTGAATGGTTGTACAGAAGGATTATGAGCATTACATGAGAGGTGCTTTGTGTTTCCAAATGGAGCCCTGTCTTCAGCTGTATGCAGTAACAGTAATAGACAACTTACAGATTATCTTGTGATTACTGAAAACATTACTCATAGCATGGTTTAAAGCTCTCCTTAGGACATGAAATGCAGCATTAACATGCATCTTCAAACTGAGACACTACAAGAACCTCCTTTCCTCTCAGTAGTTTCCCTGGTTTTGTCCTTTCTTTGAAAGAGTTATTCTAGACTTCTAGTTCACAACTTCACATACAAGATAAGAAGAAACAGCAGATCAATTAGCTCTTATAACAAAGCTATTAATTAAGTACTTGATTTTAAAAGAAAATAAACTGTGAAATCCAATTCAGTATGTGCCTTTCTATTAGGGAGACAAAGCACGAGCCGTTTTTCACTTACCAGATGCGCTATGAGCTAACAGGCAGAGCCATTCTGTGAATTAAAAAACCCACTTGACTAAACCTTGCAATGTGGTTTGAAAACAGTTTTATACTTTATCAGAAGATTTAGTAACCACAACGAATTTTGTTGCTTACAACACTTCAAAGCTTTTTATGTAAGAATGACCAACATCAATAGTGTTTAACTGAATTTTCCCATCAGGAAATCAAATTTTTAAAGAACACTAATCAGAAGTAAATTATCAAGAAGTTACTTCTTTGGTGACATGCTTTTCAGCGTGTTTTTTCTTTGAAAAAAGAAAATGCAAACTGAGCAGAATGTTTGATATTTTCCACGCTAACACGAGCTCCAGAAATATTAAAACGTGTTTCTGCAAAGAGTACAGATCTCATGACAGAAAACATGAGCACAGTGTGAATCCCAGGGAGCATATGCCAAATAAAAAACACAGCCTCTACACCTACATGGAATGAAGTTTTACAAGAATATACATTTATGTGCAAATAAAAAGATGGAACACTCCACTAGATATCAAGCATGCCAGTAATTAACCGGATTTTTGCCTAACTTGTCTCATTCTAGCTAGGAATTGTTCTCTTTAAAAAGATTAATTTTTATCAGAGTCACTATCTTCTCAAACTTTTCATTTCTTTAACTTCTGAAAGGGAATTGTAGTGATTATGAAGGCTAAGAACCAGGAGAAATAAATACACTGGAAGTCATTATCCTGTAGGTATTGTTTCCTAGATTTAAGCCTACTAATCCATTAAGCATTCCACACCTTACTGTTGGGATGGGGGAAAAAATAAGGGGTGAGGGTGGGTGCAAACTTCATGGCTGCCAGTTAACTACCACTTACACCCTGCACTTCTCACCCCCAAATGCAGGCATTGCACAGAAGCTATCTATAGAGCAACAGTTTCTAAATATTGCATCTTGCAAATCCTAGGCAGTTTCAAATTTTTTACTGTCTCCCTGCAGAATTCCTCATTTTAAAAGACAGAGAGCAAGTAATTTTGTCTGGGCTGTGCATTTAGAAAATCACGTGTGAACCTGCTGCGTATTCAAAGCTTGTCCAATTTGTTGATTCATTCAGTATGCTCTTTCTGAATTCCACTTCCATACCATACTTGATCACGCTGAAGCGATACATCCTAACTCCCACTGTTTAGCACCTGCCAGCATACTCATACTCCTCATGTTGGTGTCAAGCAGGAGGTCAGGAGCCCCAAGCCCAAGAGGTGAATGTCTGAGAGGAGCCTGTGCTGGAGCAGGGTCCTGACAAGGATCTGCAGATCCGTGGAGAGAGAAGCCCACACCAGAGCAGGTTTCCTGGTAGGACTTGTGACCCTGTGGAGGGACACATGCTGGAGCAGCCTGTCCTTGAAGGACTGCACGCCGCAGAAGAGTGACCCACCCTGCAGTAGTTTAGGGGGGGCTGTTGCCCATGGGATGGACTCACGTTGGAGAAGTTCATGGAGAACTATCTCCCATGGCAGGGACCCCATTATGGAGCAGGGGAAGTATTCCTCTGCACAACCAGTGGGAGAAAATAATGTGTGGTGCACAGGCCATTACCCCCATTCCATCTCCCTGCAGCCCTAGGGGAGGAGGTAGAGCTGGGAAGGAGGGAGGAGTGAAGACAAGGTGTTTTTAAGGTCTTATTTACTCCTCACTATCCTGCTCTGGTTTTGTTAGTAATAAATTCAATTAATTACCTCTAATTCAAGCCTGTTTTGCCTGTGGCGGTATTTGGTGAGTGATATCTCCCAGTCCTTATCTCAACTCAAGAATCCTTTGTTGTATTTGCTCTCCCCTGTCCAGCTGTGGAGGGGAACAACACAGCAGCTTTGGTGGGTGCACGCACCCAGGGTGAACCCACTACACAGGTTCTCACTATCAGCATGGGGTGCCATGAGTAACACAATTCAAGACAATTGAAACTCAGGATTAATTCCCATGTATAGGCAGTAAGTGATGCTAAAAAGATAATTTTGCTCCTTGCTTCATCAACTGCATGATCATTTTACATGCAAATGTAACTGGAATATTTCAATTGAACTTATCTCATCTGAAAAGCTGACAGCAGTTATTGCTTTTGCCAACATAGCTTCACCATTTAAGAGAATGCCTGACAGTCTGATTTCCCCCCATTAATCCCTGACTTAAAAACCCCTAAGGGAAAGCCAGTTGAGCAGCCTGTAATGAACTACTCAAATTACTTAGGAGTTAATTGTCTCAAAGTTGAGCTAATAGTCGAATGATACAGATGTGTTTTAAGTAGAATGCTACCTCAGCTGCCCCATGGCACACCCTCAATTCAAGTACCACAAGTTTTCCTTACTCTGCTGGCTCCAGGCACAGCACTTGCACCAAGCATCATTGTGGCAAAACTTTATTTTCCAATCCTTCTCTCAGTTAGCCTTCAGGAAAAGCCTGACTACCTCTGCCACACGTGTCACAGACAGTCATGCCAAATGTTCTGTGCCAGTTAAACTCAAGGAAAAAAACACAATTGCTTTGAGTGAAATAACAGTAACTCCAGAATAAGTGGAAGCAAGAGGAAAAATGTTTACTGTTTCCCCAGCTCTGAAGAACAAGGGAAGCAAAACCTTGAAGTTGGTGAATAATATACGACAGTGCAAAGCTTAGTAAGTAGGCACTTAAACCACAGTGTGCGGCAGTCAGGGGACTCAGCTTGTGTGGTGAGAGGAGACAGCAATGAAACAGAAGAGCTCTCAACACTCATCAAAACCCAGACCTACACAAAGACAGATCTAGTTTCCCACATACAAACAGTGTGACATTTCCTTTGCTTAAGCTTTAAGTTCATGCCAGGAGGAACACTACTTTGGCAAGTGAGAGCCAAGGACAATGTGTCCCAGGGGCATGTTCCACTATGAATTAAACAAGAAAACATTCCCTACAGAGATGACAATAAGAATGTGGAAGTGGCACTAACTTACACAGATTCTTTTCACTGATACCTCTGAAAATCTGAAACTAGGTACTTTTGCCATCTCCCCCTTAGTCTCAAGTCTAAAGGTTCACAAACTGTGAAAACCAGCCACAGAAATGTTTATACCATTAAAAAACCAAAGCAAATCTAAAAGACTAGATATGATGTTTTTACAAGCAGTATTCTCTCACTGAAAGTGAGAAAAAGCCAGGCTTGGCATTCAGGAAAACTTTTGCTACCAGTGAGGTTTGTGCCGGAGAAAGACCAAAGGTCTTCCTACCAGACTTTTAAGACATCAGAAGACACATGAAATAAAACCTGTCCCTACTGCAGAAGGCAGGATCAGTAACTAAACTTTCCATGCTGTAATCTCTATCTAGTTGCAGCTGGTTTGTAATACTCAGACTGTTTCAAATGTATCAGAACAGCACAGTGAGAAAAGAAATGTATTAAACTGAGAAGCAGGGTGGAGCATAATATACAATAATGACCAAAAATTAGACTGAACATGACCATGTGTTTAGACTCCATCTCCACATGCTCAGAAATTCCATGTGATTTTTCAAAGTACTCCTTACAAGTGGAGAGTACCAGCTGGATTTTTCATAGAAGGGTATTTAAACGTGTTTCTCTTTTACAGAAGGTTCTCACAGTATGTGAGGGAGGGAGTAGGATAAAATGAATATAACATGCATGAGAGTTAAAACCTTAAAACACATATCCTTCAGAAGGAAAAGGAGAAAATTAGCTTTGTTTTATCTATGATACACTGCAGAGAGAGACAATGGGAGCTTTTGGTCAACTTAGTCAGCCACCACAGCAAGGTGACTTAACCTGTCAGAAGATGCCTCGTTCCCCTACCACTTTCACACTGCTAGCATCATCCCTACTCAGCCTTTCAAAAAGTTCACATTCTGTTATAGGTGAGAAAATTGACAGAAGTTATAGATATGTCCAAGCACTAAGCTTTTCAGAAATAAAAGGTTGTTTAAATTCAAAATTAAATTAGTTTTTTGTATCCCAACACTTATGTTCCAATATACTCAGATGTATTCCTGTATTTTATCTTCCTCTAAGGCAATGCCAGACTGAAAATATAAGCTCTGGTGCACTCATAATTAATGACCAGATTAAAAACTCCTAATTAGTATTTTTAACTTTCCATGCTTTATGCTTAGCATATATAATTAGTTTTGCAACTTATACAAAGTTGCTGCATGAACACTGAAGTTTTTCAGAGCTTCGGCCCTACAATGCTTCCCTATAAAGGTCCTGAATTCTGTTGGAAATGCAGCATCACCCATCAGCAAGTTCTGTGGCAGAATTGCCAAGACTTCAGGGTTATTAAAGAACTACTCAGTCAGCCCACAGACTTCTGCTATTTCATATGCATTTCAAATAAATTCCTAGAACCATTACAGAATATCCTGAGTTGGAAAATTGAGTCCAGCTCCTAGCCCTGCACAGGGCCAGCCCAACAATCACACCATGTGTCTGAGAGCATTGTCCAAACACTCTTTGAACTCTGTCAGGCTGGTGCTGTGACCACTTCCCTTGGGAGCTGGTCCAGTGCCCAAACACCCTCTGGGTGAAGAATCTAGTACCCAACCTAAGCTAAAATACATTGTTCAAATGAATTACTTGTGTGACAATCAACCATGTAAGGTAGCTACTCAATTCAACTGCTTCCAAAATACACAGAAAAACTAAGTTCTTACCATAAGCATCATATTAATCTGCTGTTTAAAAACTGCTGCCTTCAGACATAAAAATGTTATTTCTCCCCTAAAAGAAATCTACCATCTTGAATCCTCTTCCCAGAACAAAGATTTCTCATGGTTAGTAGTATGTTAAATCTTCACATACCAGTTGTGAACCATCAGCTTCTGCACAGCCAGTAGTGCATTATAACGAACTTGCTGGTCTTCGTGATGCATGTGGTTCATGACCAGCTGCTTACCACCCAGCTGTTCAATCACTCTGAAAAACAGGAGAGGAGCAAGTTTTTTGATATTACTTTCAATTCTGGGTAGCTATCCTATCCAACCATTTCACATTCAAGGTATTAAGAGGTTAAGTTTAAATTATATAATATTAATTTATTAAAATTATTTATTTGCTAAGACACACACATCACCTGACAGGTTACAAATACAGATTATCTCCTGTAATAACTACTGATTTTTTTTAAAGAGATTTTTTAAGAATTCACAACATCAGAAAGTGTTTACACTGGACTCCTATTTGCTACTTTGAAATAAATAATGAAGAAAAGAATCCTTTTCAGAAAGAGTTATTTACTTTACAGCTCTCTAAAAAGGTTCGCAGGGTAGGAGAGGTAGTGCCATCCCCCCCATAAATTGATGACAACCAGTCATTCCATTTTTTGCAAGAATAAAACCTCAATCTCTTCTGGCACTGTCTAATACAGAAAAATGCTTGTAATCACACCAACATCTATTAAATCACCCACCTCATATAGTGTTTTTTGACATTCAAACTGTACTACAGCAACAGCTACTCCTGAACAAGATGAAAAATTGGCTATTAAGGTACCATTCCCAGAAAAAGGATATGCTTCAGCCACATCTTTCATGACAAACTTCACCACCATAGTCAGCCACAGCTTTCTAATAGCTATAGCAAATCCCCTATGAAATACTGATGAAACCTTGTATTGCATGTCATGAATATATAATTTCTTAATAAAAACAGTGGAAGCCAACACACTTAAAACCTGAAAAAGTATCACCATCCAGATGACTTCACATGCAGCATTTCAGTCTGTCATAACAATAAGTTTGGAGGGAAATTGCAAGGAATATATAAGGTGATTTACTCACTGACTTTCATGGTTTTTTTACATCAGTTCTCTCACAGGTTACGTAGTAGTTAAACATGCTATCCTGTGAAGACACTATAATTTGCTTCAGGCCTGACCTGATGTTGTCCTGCCATTCTAAGCTTGCATTAGCTATCTGCTTGTAGTACTTCTCTTTTCACAGCCAGATTAAAGCATTGCTGCTGCACAACACAACATATTTTTGCAAACTACATAACAGGTATGAAGACATAGCATGGAGATGAAAAAGAGAATTTTCAATTTCATAACTCAGTCAGTTAAAACATTTATTTCATAAAGCAGGAACAGATTCAGAAAAGTGCAATTGTTTCAAGCCGGAAAATCCTTGCCAAGAATTCAAGAAGTTATTAGTAATATAATAGATTCAAAAATACCTTTATGCCTGTCTCACCTTTTAAATGAGTTAAATATAAAACCACTGCACACAAAGGCAAGAGTATGAAACACAAATAATAATTTTTTTCTTTATTATAGGACTGACTTAAACCACTGGATTTTCAGGAACTGAAAGGATGTGAAAAAGGCATTAAACTCAAAATCTTCCTTATGCTAGAAGAATGCAAGAACCAGAATGAAAGGTTAAAAGCCTATAATCACAAATGGTAATAGGCTCTTTCAGATGACAATACATCACTGAAATTATGGCTGAGAACATGAAGAGTTGAAGAACAGCATTACCATTCTTGCATAATGCTGCCTACAGATAGAGATCACTTCCCAGCCACGGGTTTTCAACCCAAAGGTCTAAACAGCGAAGAAGGTTCACAGTGAATAGTGTTCCTTCAAGTTCAAAATGTGTCCAAAACACTACATTTAGTTTCCCCTCCCCTCAACTGCTGCTTCCTTTCCAGAAGTAATAGAGCCCAGTGGAACAGTTATATGTGCACATCTTCTGCAGTGACTGCTCCCCATAACATCACTGCGCTAAGCCAAAACAGTGGCATTTCAAAAAAGTTTCTGAATGCTGAAGATTTAGGTTTTAACATGACTCATTTAGAGGGAGAAAGAAGACACAGAAGATAAAGACAAATTAATACAACTTAGACTATTATAGCAGAAAACAAATATAAATTCCACACTACTTATATGAAAGCCAGGATGAAGAAGGGAATGCAAATTTCTTCTGAATCCTGAGCTAAGGAAGAGAATGGCTCTAGGTGTCCATCTCTTACACATGTAAAACACAAAGCCCACATTCACAGCATTTAAGAAATTCTAAGTGCTGATCATACATAACAATAACCCTCGGGCCACATGGAAGCTGTACTGGAGCCCTGCATTTATTTTTAGTGACAGGAAGCACCAGTACTACACTTTGTTTCTCAGAAACTGCATCTTGGTGAGCCTCATCAGAAGCCCACAGTGCTATTGTCTCAACCATTTGATCCACAATGTGTAATTTTAAAAGCAATTTAAGATTATTTAAGTGTTGAAAAACAGCCATGCAAAAACTCAGTATTTCATTAACAAATATTTCTTTTGTCAGACAAAGGGAAAGGTGAGCCAGAACTGTAGCTCTAGGTCTCCGCTAGGTGCAGCAGGTAAAATCAACTAGTTTTAGTACCCAATTCATCTCTGCAACCTTTAAAGGCTAAAGGATGATCCAGTTAAGAGTTGACAATAAACACTTAACACAAACAAAAGTATTTAGGACACCTGAATTCTTCTACTCTTCTAAACCAAGGAACTGTATCCATTCTTAAAGTGAGTCATGCAATGAGAGTGTGAAATACCAACCATGTGTGGGAGCAGTACACGACTATATATCAAAAAAACATAAGAAATGGGCTATTATGCTGGAACAGACACATAATCCATAGGTATTTTAAGCTTTTAGTTAGCTGCAAAATTGCTGAAGTCATATTGGGTAAGAATAACTCGATTACGAATGAAATTCTCTAAAAGAAAGAGACTGAGGCATTTCAGTTTGTTCAATGGAACAGAAAGCTAAATAAGCCAAGTCTGTAAACAGAAAGCGACTAAAATATTAGAATTGGAGACAAGAATGTGGGTTAGAACAGTATCTAGGACACTTTTTATTTGCTGACGACCACTCCTTTTGAAGGCTAGCACATTGCTGAATAGGCTTTACAGCCTGGGAGCTGAGTGGAGCTGTAGTCCTAACAGCTACACATTTTCCCAGCTATACAGACAGAAGGATATATGTCCTGTTTATCCACTCTTCTGACTTCATAGCTTTGGTCCACCAACTGCATGGCCATACTAGTCCATACATTCAGGTAAATGCATACAAGCTGTTTAAAGATTATAGCAAACATGTAACAAAATTATTTCATACAAAGAGCAGCTCAAAGCAAGAACAACCAGTATTAGCCAGTCCTCCAGCTTTGCCACTTGCAGGCAGCACTATTAGTTTCCACCTTACTGAAGGACATCTTGCCTCTCTTCCAAATATCATTTCAGTTCTTACATGACTACAAGGGCTGTGAGTATTTCTGGAGTCAACAAATCTTCCTAGCATACATATGGCCTGAAGTTTCAGTCTGTTGTCCATGATTCTACTACTGTCAAGACAGCAGTCTGCACAAGAAGTGCTGAAATTCCCAACAAGGCTAGAAGGACATTCTCAGCTTACCTATGGAGTTGGTTTTAGCTGAGGTAAATAATTTTCCTCTTTGTACTAGAACCAGTGTTGATTTCATTATTGCTGAGCAGCACTGGCACTGCATCAAGGCTTTCTCTGCTCCTCACCCCACCAGCAAGGGGGCTGGGGCTGCACAAGGACTTGAGACAGGACACTGCCATGGCAGCTGACCCCAACTGACCAAAGGTATATTCTATACCACACGGCAACATGCTTAGCACAGAAAACTGGGAGGATGAGGTGGAAGGGGGGGACCATTCAAAGTGCTGGTGTTTGTCTTTCCAAGTACTCATCATGCATGATGAGGACCTGCTTTCCCTGGGGTGGCTGAACACCTGCCTGCCTGTGGGAAGCAGTGAATTAATTCCCTGTTTTGCTTTACTTATTACATTGTCTTTATCTCAACCCACAAATTTTCTCACTTTTACTTTTGTTTCTCCACCCATCCTGCTATGGAGAGCAAGTGGCTGTATGGACCCTGAGTTGCCAGCTGGGGTTAAACCGTGACACCCTGTGCAGGAACCAGGAACAGACTGCTTCTTTGCTAAAAAAATTAAGTCACATGTCCCTCTGTGTGAGTGATGAGCCAGATTCCTGCAAAAATCAAAGGCTTCTTCCTGCTTCAGTGGTCTCTCTACCTTAGAGACGCAATTGCTCAGTAAACATCTTTGCTCACAGGTTTTTAAAGCAGGAAAACATAACAATGTCTGTGTGCATTTCAACAGGAGTTTATAATGAAAGCTTTCACCAAAATGTGTATTTGTGTAGGTAAAACATGCTTAAGTGGAAGAGTGACAACTGAATCTGTGCATCACTGAAATCACAACAGCAACTGTTTGTGGAAAAAAATTTCTCTGTAGTCTTAAGTCACGAAACAGTCTTGACCATTATTGGAATAGTCCGTGTCAACCCTAAGTCCAATAATTATAGTCCAATCAGTCATAACAGAGAGGAAAAATTATATGTTGGTTAAACTCTTGGTAGTTCTTCCAATCTCTTCTGGTGCCTGGCTTATGCTTTAGTCTAAACACAGTATTCAATATTACTTTAAGCATTGGTTCCCTTCACAGTTAAGAGACATTGAAACATACTAAGTCAACAATCCAGTGTGCAGTTTTCATCTGATCTAGTTTGTGTTTTCTTATCTTCCCAACAAATAAAACTTCAGCATAATCTGCAATCCCTTTGTAGCATATTTTAATACAAATAAGCAGAAAAAGCCACAGGCACAGTCCATACTCCAGCTACTTTCTAGGATAACAACATACTGGCATTTTCCTACCGTTTCCCACGGGGGTAGTGTCGTACATATTCTCCCACGTCGTGAGCAGCTACAGCCAGCACCTGTGGATCATCAGAAACCTCCAGAAGTTTTGTCAGGATTCTAGGGAAGAATTAGAAACAAAGTCCCAGGGTTTGGGTTGTTTTTTTGTTTTGGGGGTTTTTTGTTTGGTTGGTTTGGTTTTGGTTTTCTAATCAGTGATAACTTAAAATAACAAAGCCCATAAGCATAAAAATGCTTTACAAGTCATCCAAACAATAGTTAGAACTTCTTCCAAACACGCAGTCATACTTAACAAAACTGAGAACCTGCCCTAATTAACAGAATTATTTAAAGTATTCACTAGAGTCAGTTTAGTGAGTGACATACACAAATATCTATAACCAAGGATTACAAAATCTCTCATATTTTTATACTTTGGCTTCAAGACCAACAGTTCTGAGTTCTAGATAAACTTCATTAAAAAGCAGTTCTGTCCTAACTCAAAGACTGAGATGAAAGCTATACTACCTTGTAAATTACTCCAGTGCCACAGGTTATTGTCTTAGCATGCACAGAAACACAGAGCTATAAGAAGCAGAAAACAACTTCTAGACTCTTAATACAGTCTGCTTTTTTTAATTAAGTACTTAAACTACCTTCAGTGGAAAACAGCTACAAGTAACACTGTTCTCTAGCCAGTAATGAAAAGGGGGGAAAATGACACAGATTATGAAGGTTAGGCACAGCTGAAAAGGTTAAACATACAGATCACTGTAAAATGAGCGTACTCTATGCTTAGTGAGACGACAAATGTGTTCTAATCAGAGAAAGTTAGAAACAAGTTGAAATAGGTAGGTTAAAAATTCAACTGGAATTAAAAAAAGGAACACTCTGGTAAAATTAAATTATCACAGTCACTGCCTCCCTAGAGGCCAGAAAGTGACCAAAAAAAGCACTTCTCAAATGAAAAGAACTTCTACTTTTGACAAGAAGAGGAAGCAGAAACTTGAACTGTAACACTAAGCAGAAGACACCAAAGATCCATATAATGATGTTGAACAAAATACAAGCCCAAAATCAAAGTAGGCAGTAATGGCAGAAGGTATGAAAACAATTATTTTTAACAATAGTGTAAGAGTATTAGATTTAGAAAACTAATAAGCAGGCAGATAAGAAAAAATAAAATTATATGGCTCAAAGCAAATAAGGATTGTCTGTCAAATGCCTTACAAGGCAAAAAATGAAGTTCTGAAGTGCAAAAATCTCCCCTTTAAGTTGTGGCAGAGGGTGGGTGGGCTTTTTGTGGATTGGTTTGTTTGGTTTGGTGTTGTGGCATTGAGTTTTTGGGGGGTTTTTTTGAGAGTTGGGGGTGTGTTAAAGGAACTACTGAAGATCACTGTCTTTGTAGCAGCACAAGCATAAGAAATTAAGTCCCAGAACCAGGAGAAATAAGTACAGAAAACGTTGTAATCGCTACAGGAAATACTAAGTAAGCCTCAACATCAACTTCATGCTGCAGCTGTCAGCATCAAGAATTTTTAAGTCTACAATCCTACATATTCAGCAATATGCACGTGGCGAAGAATTTATCAGATAGTTTTGGTGAGGTGTTAAGCCAGTCGAAACGCACATAAAGCTCAGGGTCACCTTGCTCTTGCCATGTCTTCTAACATCTCACATGCTCCATTTGACCTCCTGATTTCTGTTAGATCTGGCACTTATTAGCAAGCCCTGAACTGAAAGAACACCATGTATTATCAGTTGACAACAATGAATGTGGAACAACCAATAGCCAGGCATCATTTCACGACATAGTTTCATATGCCAGACAGCCAGACCTTGACTGTAAATAAATATGAGTTCAGGTTCACTTCATCTAACAATCTACGTACTTCAAACACAGTCCCAACACAAAATAGACACATTGCAACATAATGCATTGAGTCAAATTTTTCATGGAACAGTACCACAACTTTCAACTTCCAAATATCCAAGACAGGTGTTCATTACTCAGACCAACATCACTACACAATACAAAACTAAGATTAAGATACAGGAAAAACATTTTTAATCAAATCAAACCTGCATGCAAGTTAAGCTTCAAATATTCCCTCTATCATAAATACATTTTGACCAGTAAAAGCAAATAAACAGTCTGGTTTTGAACAGAACAAACTATACATTCTAAAATAAGCAGGATGCTTTGACTTGCTTCCATTCTTGACACTACTTTGTGTTAAAATGCAAAACTTGTATTAGATTCAGGTTCACTTAAACACAAAATATTAAAGGATCACATGATTCAAGACTCAAAAACTTACTTGAGTAGTTCATAATTCTTCTCATTTAGTCTTACAGCATTCTCCCGCCAAAACTTCTCAGATTTGTGCACAGGACTCCACTCCAGTCTTCCTGACTTCAGCTCAGAGCTGTATTCATCAAAGGAGCTGCAACACAAGACCTAAATGAGATATTGGCCAAGCTTCCATGAACACTTTGAACCATACAGCCAAGCCTGTCCCTAACAAAGCTGGAACTCAAATTGCTATGACACATTTGGAAGTCAGTGCTCTGCAGACTATGAGAATTGTTCCCTGACCATTTTTTAAGTCAGAAAATGCATGAGAGGTAAGAAAAAAAATTTGTTTTCGAACACAACCCTCTATCAGCCCCAAGACACTATCCCCAGGAAATAAATAAAAAAATAAGAAAGGAAAAATCCAAGTCACACAAATGCAATGTTTTGGAATTTCTCTGTTTTGCTGAGTTTTTCAGTTTTAACTTCCCCAATCAAGGACTTCAGTCTTTACCTTCCATCCACTTAAACCTTTGAAACTACCTACAACATGCACTTCAATTTAGGCACAAGACCAAGAACTGGGTAAACAGTAGCAAAAACTTGAGTTAATCTGAACAGTAGGACTTATTCTAATCAGGTAGACTTCAGTTTTGACTGGAAATCCTTTATGATCGTTTTTGAGTCCTTCAACAATTTCTCAGTTAAAAAGATCACAGATTTTTTTTTTATTCAGCCTCTAAATAGTGACATACAATAGGAAACTAACAACAGCACATCTCTGTATGCTCTTACTAAATAGCATTTATATATCATAATTCTGTAGATATTTCAGCCTTACAAAATAAAAAGGTTCTACCAACATTCACATAACTGCATTTTTTGAAGTGCACACTGCAAAGCATACCTAAGGTCCTGCACGCTCTCACCAAGCTTGTCCAGTAGAAACTTAATATCTTCACTGATGTCTTCATCATCATATTTCTGCTGATCCAAATTCTCTAGCTGCTTTAAAACCTTACACTGAATCATGGCAAGAGCATATTCTTGGCGAGTTTCTCTCTCAGTAGATTTCTCTAACAAATTCTAGGGAAGTAAAGATGTATTTATTTTGTTTAAGAACAGACTATTTTGAAACAAAGCACTATTTTAAAGACACTCTTACTGGAGCTTTTTAATTTAGAAAGTGACAAAATTGACCACATCCTGAAATGATCTCTTTCTTCAATAACAGAAAGTACTAATTCACCTGTTTTGAATATTTTCCACATGAAACTGAGGTGACTACAAAGACTATTCAAAGAAAAAGGGAAGGCTTATATCCCAAATACCAAAACCTCCACCATAAACAACCACTTTCATCTTGGATAATCATTTTAGCTTTCTATGCAGCAATAGCATAAAGCAGAGAGCCTTCAACAAAATAACTTTACGTCTTATTTCCAATTCAAAATTACCATCTGGATTAGATCAGCTCTTTTCAAGTTTGGGAATATTCCAACTAGACATTTTTATTTAAACAGAAGCTTGTTGGTAAGATTGGAATTATAAGCACAGAATGCAGTAGTCAAGTTCCAATACCATTTATTCATTACATTTCTACTCAACTTAATCAGCTTTCAATTACATTTTTCAATCAGAGCTGGTCACCTGCACTTTTTGATAAAGCTGAAAACATGAATTTCATATAAACGACAAAGTTCTTAATAAACAGAACATGTGTTCATATAAATAAGACTTAACATCTGTCAGAAATAAGCAGTGAAACTACGTGGAAGGAATTTGACTGCATCACTCTTGTCACAGAACTATTACACTTGAGGTTTCTTAGATATCAGACATTGTATTAGTTACTGAGGCAGAACATTGCAAATCAATTTTAAAACTTCCAAACTAAAAATAAGTCATACTACTGCTTTTAATGGCCATATACAATTAGCTTTAATGTGCAAAAAAAGACCCACCCCAGTTTCTACTTCAGTAAGAGAACTAAAAGGTAGTTCACAGAAAGTAATGCTAATTTACTTAGAGTTAAAGCTGCTGATGAGAACAAATGAAAAAATAATGAATCTTAAAGAAGACAATTCAACAGGTTCAAGGAGCAGGTGGAAAAGGTTCCGAAGAACTCCTAGTTAAGATAATTGCAAGCACATGTGGAAGCTATTCCAAATATTATTACCTATCTCATACCATAGTGAGATACTCAAGCTTTTCATAGTGAATTTGAAAGGATGTGTTAACAAAGTAAAAACACAAACATAAGACTATATAGAATGGGTCAGTAAACTACTCAGTAATAAAACCCAAAATCTTAAGGTATAAGATTAGTTCTAGGCAGGAAACAGACATAGAAGGGAATAAAAGTGTGAAAAATGAGGGGATAACATAATAGATAGAGAAAATAGTAGATTGAAAGAGAGAGGAGTGCCCAATACTTGTTGCTTTATAGAAAAAAATTACTACATTTGCAGTTATATACTTCTGACAATTAAACTGACATAAAAGTGAAATATGTCAAATTAGGAGAAATCAAGTAGTAGAGAGGACATCCAAGTCATCAAGACTCATGGAGCATCTTCAGTAAAGCACAGACTGATCTGGAGAATCATCAAGCCTAGTCTTTTATTCAGTTCCCTCCCCGCCCCCCACCCCCATAAACTGGTACTGTGGTATCTCATACAGGAAAAGGACTCCTTTGCCTCTGCTACCTATATTAATTTTGCTTCAGAACTCACAGCTCTGATGTCAAATTTCTAATCTATTATGTTCCTGGCTGCCAGTTAACAACTCATCTTCACGCCAACACAAGTCCTTAATGTTGGAGAAAGGAAACAGGTAAGTTACACTCCCCCAAGCCTGCTACAGAAACAACTTATTCTTTCTTAGCCTTTATTTTAAAAAGTTAGCTTCATTTTTTGTCTCCTCTTGCAAATCATAGTAAATCTAAGAACCAACAATTATTTCTCCTACTTTTTATGACCTCAGAATAAGAAGAAACTGGATATTAACAGCTGAGCGCTTCTCAGCCTCTTTTTCTCTTTTAAAGTTTTTTCCAATTTGTCTTGCTGTATGTCCCTGCTTAATCCTAACATTAAGATCTTTAAGAACCCTACAACATCTACAGAGTAAGAATAGTAAGAATAGCTCCTACTGAACACTTCATACCACTGCTCTCTCTCAACAAGACAAACGGCAGACTCTCATGATCTGCCTTATCCAGAACTCTTTCAATGGAAGGTATTTTCAGATAGGGAGAGAGAGCAAGCACCTTCACACAGTTTATCATTGATAATCAGCAAGTCAGTAAGCAACAATTTCCCTCTCCCCATTCTAATGTGCTTGCAACACTTACTATTGGAATACAATCCACGTCCAGGAAAACAAACAGCTTCCAAGACCTACATTTCCTACTCAGGATACCAAGTGCTGCTTGAAAACAGCACTACAAGTTGTTTTCCTGTATTACTCACAAGACATTTGGCAAGCATGCACATAAAACTAGTAGCATCCATGAACATAAAATGGTACTCTCACAGTGAAAACATCAAGCCTAGGTACTCAGTTTTTCCTAATGATCTTACATAGGACCAGGAATTTTCAGGTAATGCAGACACAGTAAGTCAACTAATCACTCTTAGATGAGTATTCTCATCTGCCTTTACACAGCCACCAGGAAAAGATTTTTGGACTAGTAAATAAAAATAATTTCTCAGTTGGACAAACATATGTATTCAAAATAATACTTAGTTAATTAAAGCTTTGTAAGGTAAAATTTATCAGCTATTAGTAACTCCAGGGTTTCACAGTAGTACCAACAGGAAAAAGAATCTTGAATTAAAAAAGAGAAATCACTAGTGCCTGTGTTAACATCGGTTTTTTTAGCAAACCTTATTTTAAGAAGGCATTGAATAGCACTTATCTGTTACTAGTAATAGCCTATATATTACCTGTAGCAAAAACTCAAGTTTACAAAAAGAAAAACCCAGAGAACTAAGCTTTCAATCAGCTTACTGATATGTTCCAGCAGAAATAGCTGTGCATCAACATTTGAGACCAATTTGAGACCTGCAGTGAACAGATACTCACCCGAAATGCTGCAAGGATGATCCTGGTTACTTTCTCCTTGACAGATTCCTGAAGAATATCCGACAGCACAGGGACAATATTGTACCGACGAAGATATTCACACATTTGAGGGCTAAAGGCCAGCAGCCACACACAGAAAATCATCTGATACTGGAGCTGGAAACCGCATTTGTTGCTCAAGACACCCATGATGCTAAAAAATTGACATAGGACACATTTAATTTTAAATAATGACTACATAGGTCGCATTGCTCCAATCTGAAAGGTTAAAAGAAATGGTAACAAGAACTTACTGGAAAGAGTTGCTAAGGATGAACATTCAACACACACTTCACAGTAACCTGCACCACTATTTATCACTGTATAAGCAGCTTGTTCAGAAAGCCATCTTTTAAAGAGATGGTTATTTTCTTATTAGCCTTAGAGCCATAAAGCAGCTTTTCCTGTGTGAACTGATGTGCTACTGTATCCATCTTCTGGTTCACCAAGACAGTTTTTCTACTGGTATGTTTAAAGCACTATTTGTCATTTTGGAAGAAACAGAGAAAGCTCAGCTACTCTTTCAGACTTAAGAAGAAATAGACAGAACAAAATCTACACAAATTCAACTTTGTTCCTTAATTGTACTTATCCACAGGAGCTCTGAAATGAGCTGAAGTATTCATTATTTAACAGCAAGTTCTCAGAAAATGGCTCATAGATACAAATATACAAAGTACTGCTAGAAAAAAAAATATCACAAGATCTTCAAGAAGACATCATGCAGAAGGTTTGCTCAACTGAAGTTTTGAGAATTTGATAAGCAATTTACAAGTCAATTTTGAAATAGCTAAGTCAATTTAAAATTTAAAAAAGAATCTACATTCAAAATCATTTTTATCAAGTTTAAGACCAGTTCAAACATGGTGAAACACAGACTTATGCTTTAATACTTGATTAAAAAGCTTGCTTGGTTTCAGCTGTGTCATCTTGACACACAGGAGCATCACTTAAAATTTCACTTCACTAAGAATTTTGACTTTTCTCCATTTCAGTGCTAAGGGGTATTTTTCATTAAAGTGCAAATTATGTACCAACCATCTCCAGTAAAGGCATAGAAAAATTCTTTATAGGCAAGCATTTTTTAAATAAGATTAGTGCTGAAACCCTAGCCTAATGCAAAGCTATTTAGTAGGAGAATTGGATAAAAGAATGACCTACTTGAAGCTTATGCAGAAAAAAAATTAGTCTTAGCTCTAGAAAATGTTTCTCCTTTCACAAATATTTTCAGACAGAAGAATTCCAGACTCAAAGACTAGGATGATTAGTAGAAACTCATTTCATTAGTCCTTGTTCTATTGAAAAATAAACAGAACACCTTCAGCTGAAGACAAATAGTTATATTCCTGTTCAGACACATACTTAAGCAGTTTTTCTTGAACAGGAAAGTTGCAATAAAGCCTCAACAGTGCAAGTTTCATTTGTCTATTTGACTGGCTTAATGTTTGAAAACAAATCTCTTTTGTATGCAAACAGAAGAGCTGTCTATTACAAGAGAGTTCTATTCCAAAAAAAGGTCACTGGGGAATGTACTACTGTAAGTGCATGTATATCCATATAAATTGAAATAGGTGCTCACCAATTTACTCCATCTGCTTCTACCCATGCAAAGCGGTATTCATTGACCCTGAGCATCAGCTGCAGACAGCCAGCAACACATTGTACATACTGGGAACTCTGGGGGAAAAGAATAACACATCACTGCATACCAGAAGAGTCAGGTAGTTAGTGCTGAAGTACAGTTTCCCTACTTAGGCATTACTGGCATAAAAGGAGAGAGTTCTGAATATTAAAGAAGTGTTATGCAAGTGATACCACTTTACATTATCAGAACATTTAAACATGCTTTCCTTCAGTATCCATGAATGAAAGCTGTCTTCTGTTTGAATAAATTTGCCAGAGCATGTTTTTCTCTCTTCTTGCTCAATTGTCAGCATTACCTTCACTAATACATACATTAATCAGATATGCTGCTGATAAAATGTTGTTTGCTTTTTCCTCCCTATAAGCCTTTTCCTTGAAAATCTCATAGTAGCTCACTCACATAATACAAGATAAAACCTTTGAAACATTTAATGATGTAAAGAAGTTAGGCAATCCCATATGAAAAGAAAGGAGGCAATAAACAGAATTGAAAATAAAGAGTAACTCATTCTGTGTCTCTCATGAGAGATTTAAGTCCTTTATATAAAAACTAAGTCTGTACATCTGGGCTCAAATCATCTAGAACATCAATTTCCCTGTGAAAGTGTTCATTTTCACACCCCATGCAAATAAAACAGCTATAAACACAGACAGCTCTGCCACTCCAAATAATGCATTAATTTATCTGCATCACCAACCAATTGAACTTTTTCTTTTTAAAGAGTCTGTCATGAAAGCATTGTCTTCCAACACCATTATAACTGAAATTTCGTAATAGATTCCAGCTCTCATTTCCTGTATAAAATGCTACAACTGCATCTCTAATTTGTTCTGAAATTAGCCAGGACCTGCTTAAAAATCCTGCATAAGCTAGATCTGAAATCCCAACACTAATGAAGTCAAGGCAATACTCATCCACTTTAATTATCCTAAAGCATATTTGCACTCTGCTGCTCTGGGACCCTGCCACGGCACAGTTCATCCAAGCAGTGCCTCAGTGCAGTGAATACCGATTTCTGAGCAAGTTGAGGAGCTCATGGCTCCATAGTAAGTGGTGGTGTGTGCTGTAGAACTATTTATCCTTTATAGTTTTATGACAGAGGGCTGTCAGTCTAACAAAACCTAACACTATGGAACACAGATCTGCACATGAAATACTGAAATACTTCCACTTACATGCTCAGGCCACTGTTTTATGCCCTACCCCTACTCATGCATCTTTTCTACTTTAAAGCCCAGACAGGGGGTAATTTAAGAGGCTTCTCCTCTACAGGAAGCTAACACTTTAATGACATGACTACACTTCAAAAAGCAACAAGTCCCAAGTTAAGTGTTCTGAGAAACTGTGACCACTTTCAGGCTGCAAAAGGAACAAAAGACCAAACTGAATTCTACTCCACATTCAAGAACTATGATAAACTGCCTCATCATGCCACAACACCACAGAAAATCCAGTTAGGATGATCATTTGCATTTGTTATACTGCCACAGTTCACCTCCAAGCTCACCTGCTATTATAGCTACATGAAATTCAGCATTTAAAAAAATATTGATGCAAAAAGGACAATTTATCTTCACCTGAATTCAAGCTATTCAAATATGAAAAGCTTACAGCTTTGAAAGCACTCTTGCAATTTCAAGCTACAGTGGTTTAGGAGCAATATCAGCTTTTACATCTGATGTGCCCTTTACTAAGCTCTGCACAGCACAACAGTCAAAAGCTTTTCAGTTTCAGGTTTCTTCTACAAGTCCAACAGCTCAGTGGTAAACAAACAGTACTGAATCACAGAATCATCTGGGCTAGAAAAGGCCTCCAGGATCACCAAGTCAAGGACTTAAAATTGCTTGAATATTAAATTAATTTTTTATAATTTTTTCAGGTTTTAAAAAAGAGAATCCCAGATACATCCACAGCTTTAACAAGACAAACTAACTTGTAAAATATACACTTCCACTGCCAATATTCTATGTGAAATCAGTGTTTAAAAATACTTTTGTTTCTTGGCGCCATCACCTGGCACTCTGTTGTACAGTTCTGATTCCAAGTACTTCTTATCACTGGCACCAGAAGAGATCTGCACCTTAATCTGAGGAGTGAATATCACCTGCCCAAAATAGCAGATTGACAGATTTCAAAGATATACTCACATCACTTGTGGAGACTGCTCCTGTATCCACAGAACCCCCTGTACCGCGTAGTTTCTAGGACAGGAAAAAATAAAAGTTTTAAATCACAGTTGTTCTTCACCCTTAAGGAACAGTTGTTACCAAGTTTCTTTCAGTTCCCTAATCTTTCTAGTCATAAAAAAAAAATTAGAATCTATTAGATATTTTTCCTGCTTAATATATTACCATAATATATTGTAATTATTTCCCGCACACACTTCATGTCTAGAAGAACACACTTGGAGCTGATCTGGTACATCAACATTTTTAATTACTTAAGTGTGGATTTATTCAAGACATTTATTTATCTTAGAATTTGCAAACTGTACTCTTGCATCTTTCTGAAGGAAATTCCAACTTTAAGATTTTCCTTCCAGAGGAAAAAATAAAAGTCCTTTTTAATAAACCCAATTTAGAAAACCATAAAAATATACCATTAATAAATCTCCTGAATGTTTCTCGGCTCTCCAAAACCCACTTCCACCACAACACTAAGCAAATGAGTGACAAATCACTGTGCTTTTAAGGAAAAATGTCCAGAAATGAATACAAAGGAGAAGGATTCATCTTAGAAGGACAAGCCAGAAGTAAGTGGTTCAAACTGAGCTAGTACCATAAAAACACTGCCCAAATAATTCAGAATTTATTCAGTTTCAAAACACAGGACTAAAAGTAAAGGCTTTGTACTACAGTAAACTGGGAAAAGATTTTGATATTCAGTTTCTGCTGCCATGTGACCTTTCTTCCCAGAAAAAAGCTCTGATAACCAAAATAGTAGAGGCAAGACAAAAAACCCTCATCTCATATTTTCTCAGTGTCCAAAAGAAAAAAGGTGGTAACCAACAGAAAAGGCAAAAAACTTTATCATTAACTCACATTTCATAGACTGGAGTAAAACACTTAAAATACTAAGGCAAAAGCTAAGTGCTTGAATAAAGAACATTTAGCTATAAAAATGACAAAGTAAAATTTCATTTTTAAAAAACAAAATCAAAAATATACCTTGTTTGCACATGTATACATTCATATTCTTGAAAAAAATTTCCAAAGTTACTTAACAGTTTAAACAAAAACAGCTTTTTACCTGTGAACTAAGCTGAGTTTTAATCCAGTTGAAATAGTAATTCAAGTCACTGCCTTCCATGAGCTCCCTCCCCCAAGCAGCCAATTTGGCAATAATTCTTGCTGCCTGAAAAAGAATGCAATAAACCGATTTTTCAAACACAGCAATCCAGAATTCAGTGAGAAGTTCTGTAAACTCTGGAAAACAATTTTAGATAAAAGATAATCCCTTACAGAAATCTACCTGTTCTCTATGTACGGGATTCTTCATGCCTGTTGTCAGTTACCTGTAGCTGCTGAAGTTCACGAGGCACCAATAAAGGACTCAGAAGGAGATGGAGGGAAGCTGTTGATGGGCTACAGCTGTAGGACACCACTACAGTCAGGAATCAATCAAAAGCAAGACACTTGATGGCCTGACACACGCAGGCTTGATTTAAGCAACTATGGCATATGCCACACTAATGGTAACATAGTATTGAAGGAGTTTTGTTCTTAAACTGAAGGAAGTCACCTTCAAGAAGGGAGAAGTTTCAAGCCCAGAAAAAGAAAAGCAGAAAAGCAAAATGGAATGTATAATTTAAGAATGAAGTTGGGGAGTAAAAATGTGGCCAGGTTAAGAATCTTCATGATGCCTACAGCTTTAATAATACTTAAACAAGAGTATATTTCTACATCAGCCTTTCCAAAGTACATTTGAAGTAAATCTACATTGCAGCCTGCAGTTAATTTCCAAAAGCATTTGAGCCAGCTTACATATAAAGAGGCAGTGTAACCGAGAAATGACTGAAGCAAGGGTTCATTTGCATGCACACAGTTTCATGATGCAGTAAGGACTCTATTCCAGCCTCCTTTCCACCTTACTGCATTCACATGTGCAGCACCACCACCCCTCATTTCTAGAGGGATTCCAAGTGTGAGTCTGGAAAGACAATCACTACACTAAAATGTGTCAAGTCCCCTTCTGAATGCAAGCAAGTCACCCTATAAAATCCCTCCAGCTTTAAAACACAAGATATTAGCTCTCTAGTCAACCATTCTTCTGAGTTAAAACTGCTGCCTGGCCCCTGAATAAGGTATGCTTAGCTGAATTTGAGCCTACACACAGGATTTTTACCTGCCTTGGCAGATGTAATAATGTGGCATCAAAAATCTTCCAGTGTGCACAGTAAGGAGAAAAATAAAATAAACCAAACAAAAATAACACAATATTAAAACCTGGGTTTGAAAACATTCATGCGCTTTTAAAAAACATGCACTGTACTAAAAGGTATAATAAGGTAGTAAACTCAGTGGATCCACTTTAAATGGATTCACTTCACATAAGATTCTCTATGTCTTGTTAAATTATTTGTATATTTTTGCAGTACCTAAAAACAGTATCTGAGTACCACAAATCTGAGAAGAGAAATGCTGACTATCAAAATTTCTATACCATATGTTTAAAAACCACCACCATTCCAGGGAGACTAAACAGTTTGTACTGCAAAGGTCTAAAAATTATGCTTTACCTGCATGTTTGGGCAATCAGCACTGTCTGACTGCTCAAACTGCAGTTTTGCAGGACAAGTCTTCAGTAGCACTACCACCAAGAAAACCACAAAACAAAAACTGCATTGGCCAAAAAATCCCCCAGCCACCTCCTCCCTCAGCTACACCAAGAAAACCGATTCACATCCACACAGTCAACCAATGAGATTGAATAAATAAATCAATAAAGCCTGACATTTTTCTTGAGACCATGCCAGCTCACTGTTTAAGTTGCAGTACAGCCCCAAACACAGCTGCACTGGCCACAACCCAGGGCAAACAGCATGGCTTGCTCGGTGTCCTGGAATCCTTGCACCAGTTCTGCCCCCACAGCCTAATGCAGGCCAGGTAGTGCATTTCTAGTTTGAGTCTCGGATTTGACTCTACCATATCATTCCAGCACAAATATATGCAGTGTAGAACAATTCATAGCTGAGCAGTTTTCTCCTCCTCAAACCATAAGTTTCACTGTTGGAAACTGTGTTCTCCTCTAGGAATTTACAATAACACAAACATATTTTTGTCCCACAAGAAAAAAAAACCTGCTGAATGAGATGAAATAGTCAGTTCTCACCACTGACAACAGAAAAATATTAAGATTCCAGAAACGCNTGGCCACAACCCAGGGCAAACAGCATGGCTTGCTCGGTGTCCTGGAATCCTTGCACCAGTGCTGCCCCCACAGCCTAATGCAGGCCAGGTAGTGCATTTCTAGTTTGAGTCTCGGATTTGACTCTACCATATCATTCCAGCACAAATATATGCAGTGTAGAACAATTCATAGCTGAGCAGTTTTCTCCTCCTCAAACCATAAGTTTCACTGTTGGAAACTGTGTTCTCCTCTAGGAATTTACAATAACACAAACATATTTTTGTCCCACAAGGAAAAAAACCTGCTGAATGAGATGAAATAGTCAGTTCTCACCACTGACAACAGAAAAATATTAAGATTCCAGAAACGCTACTCCATATACAGGAGCAGCAAACAGTAGTCAAAGTATAGCAGAAACCATACACTGCACATTACTGCACTGGGTTTGGCTGGGATGGACTCAATTTTCTTCACAGCAGTCCATATGATGCTGTGGTTCAGACTGGTGTTCAAAACAGTGCTGGTAATATATCAATGTTTTAGCTGCTCATGAGCAGCACTTGAACATCAAGCACTTCTCTGTTTCTCACTCTACACTTCCAGTGAGTCAGCTGATAAACTGAGCACGTGAGAAAATAAGCTTCATCGAGGTAAAGATATTTCCTTTGCACAAGATGAGAACTTAAATTCTAATATTTGTACAGCATTGACTGGCAGTTGTGATAAAAGATTTTCAGGTATGTTTTACTGTACTTATTGTTCTAAAATCCCTGCTTCTCTGAATCTTTAAAACTTGCCCTAATCTCCCAAAAATAAACCAAGGCAAATTAACAGTGTAATTTTGCTTTTTAAAATGTGGTTAGGTGAAGCTTGTATTAAGAATGACTCAAGAGGAAAACTTTCCAGTCCAGGCAGAAGTTCAGTTCCAACTTCCAAAATCTCCTGAAGAAAACTAGAACCAGCATTTTTCTCTACCATCTTCAGAGTCAGGTTCATTTAAAACTTACCATATGCACAGTGAAGAGATCTTGTCGATTCAACATTGGCAGAAAATAGGACCATGCAGTGTTTTTACCACGTTTTGCATAATCAAAGAAGATGCAAACACGCTGATGATTTTCCTGTAAAAATTGAGAGTGAGGAAAAGATGACAGACTTGTAAAAGCATTCGACATGAAGCAGTTATCTGCTCCTTGGTATGTTGGCATAGATCACCAGAGTGTATCCTGGCTTGTAAGAGCCCACGGAAATTTTTCAGTTACACCCAAACATTACTTGTGGATACAGTAATTTCAGCACCTAACATTAAGCTTGGAGATTTGGGGTGGAGGAAACAAACCTGCAAGTTTGTTTGTTGTTGTATCCCAGTACTGCAACACCTGCTTGAGCAAAAACACATATATTCTTTTAAATATGCAAGTGGAGTGAGGCAAAAGAGAAACAAGCTAAATACTGTCATTTTTTTAAGACTAACACTACTCTTCATCTAACCAATTATGCCTGATTAAAGTCCATACAAAGTTTTCAATGTACTGCTACTTCCACACAAGAGCCTGTTGTTCAACTTCTTCTATAAGTGAAACCTTGGGGGTCTAAATGAGCTTTTCCATTCCTCTCAATGGGAAATGAGCTCTTCTCTGCCAGGTGAGGCTGCAACTGATTCAGCAGTTATCTCAGGCAATCTACATATCTATAAGAGGACATTGCCACCAGAAGTCTGTTCTCCAGGGCTCCTACCTTGAGCCACAAGAGACCGTAACTACCTGAGCCTGGGCACTGTGGACAGCCTCTTTAAGTATTTCCCCTAATAATCACTATGCAAAGCAGTTATGACAGTTCTCCTCACAGCAGGCCAGAGAACAGGCCATGCAATCATGAAGGAGAAAGAAAAGTTCTGCTGTTTCCTAATAGCCTAGAATATAGACCGACATCCCAAGAAGTCTCACATTTGAATTCTTGCTTTCCCTCAAGCATTTCCATATGCTTTCCAGCCTGGTGGATTGGAAGCTTTCCTTGTGAAGAGATGTCTCCCCATTGAAGTCAAACTCCTACCACCAAGTACGCAACTCCTCTCAAGGAAGGCAAATGAGAAACTCATAAAAGGACAGTATCTCAGTCTCCACTATCCCGACATTTTAACTCTTAAATTCCCTGTCGGAGTCCAGGGCATTCCTCTGGGTGCCCTGGATGGTCACAGACCTCGGTAGAGGGGTCTGGGACCCGAGAAAGAGGGACAGGGGGGTCTGTCCAGGGGGGTTGCCTGGCACAGAGCCCAGGAAGACACAGGCTTTGATTTTAGTCCATGGAAAAAACTTCCAACACAGAGAAGAATTGCAAGTCACAAATGTGTGAAAGACAGTAGTGTAGCTAATCACCAGGTGGAAAATTTAGTAGTTTTGGGTTTTTAGAATGGAGCTGACTGGGGGACAGGATGGAAATTTTAGGGAGGTGCCCTAGGTTCTTCTTCTTCACCCTTGGCATCCATCTTTTGCAGTGACGTGGGCACAAAGTAGTTCAAAAAGATTGGGTCAGAGTAGAGGTGACCCTTTTAGTACAGGTGATAGGCACTGGCACATAACTGTAAATAAAGTACATGTAATTTTCTGTATAAGAGGTAACAACATCCCATCGTGGGGACAGTCGAGAGTCGAAAGTCACCCTGTGCCCGAGCTGCTGTGAAGACCTTGGCCGGGCACAGAGAAATTTGTAAGATAAGAAATAATAAACAACGTGAGAAACCAAGAAGGAACAAGACCTTGAGACTCCGCTTCATTCTCGCGCCAGACCCAAAGCCTTCAGAGGACAAAAAAGACTCACTCGAACCACCACCACGAACCACCACCTAAATCTCGGGGAAAAGAAACCCAAAACCCGAGAATTCCCCAAGCTAGAAAGGCTTTTCTCCATCAATTCTGCACCCTGTTATTAACTCTAGGGATGAAGAACTAGCTATGCAAGCCTCCTTGATGGAATATGATCCATTAAGCAGAAGATGACCTGAGGGTATCCATGATTCAAACAGACTGTACCTCAAAACACAAGTTTTCTCACTTTTACTCTTCTGATTCTCTTCCCCATCCGCCTGCTGGAGGAGTGAGTGAGTGGCTGTGTGGTGCTCAGCTGTCAGCTGGGGTTAAACCACAACAGTGTTGTACCACAGGGGCTGCAAGTTGCTGCCCTGATCACTGACTGGGGAAGCTCAGGTATCACCAGTTATCTGCCAGTTATAACCCTTACAGTGATCCATTCTCTACATGGCATGCGTGAAAAAGCACCCAGAAAAGTTCTCAAAATTTGTTGTTCAAACTATCAAATAAACAAAAATACCATCTCAGGGACACAGAGCCTTTGGGGGAAAGCTTTTACTCTGTGAGGGCTTGCTTGATGAGAAATGGCAGTTTGATCAAATAAATTACTGTCAGCATCTGCATGTGCAAAACAGTCTGGCTAAGAAAGATCAAAACTTACCAGATCAATGAGTTCAGTTTACAACATAACTAAGGAGGAGACAGACAAGTCTGGAAGCAGAAATGCTGAAATAATTTCAACATGCTGTCAATCAGAAGACTCATCTGGTTTGCTGCAAAGGTGCAGGATCAAGAAAGAAGGAGTGGAAAACTTCCTATAGCCCTGAAACAGGTAGTGTAGCACCTTCCTAGGAAGCTACTGACTACACTGATAAAAAGAAAATTCTGAAGCTCTCACATCAACAGTTGAATAATTTAGTAGCTGTCATTTCTGAAGAAGCATAATGAAGCTCGGGTGGTACTGCTACCTGCACCAACTAAAGATTTCATAAGTAACAGATTGTGCAGTGCAACAAGGTCACAAATCCAAAGAAATTGTTCCAAGAATTTATCAGATGAAGAGAGTAAGAAATGTTTCCTCAAGGATGGCAGAATGCTAACTCTCTCCACCTTCAGAAGCATGCAGAATAGCAGAAGCATGCAGAATAGCAATAATCTTGTATGGTAAACACCACATTAATGTCATATTTGCCAGTGTTCAACAGCACTCTTTCTTAGAAAGGTCATCAAATCAGTAAGTAGAACTGCTAGAACAATCTTAGACACCCAAGTAAGCTTTCAGTGAGCTCAAAACACAGTTGACATAATTTTTACCACCACACAAGCAAAGCATAGGAAGATAATAGTAAGAACCAGTCAGTCATTATCAGACAAAAGCTGGATACTGCTACCTGTGATAGTTTCTAAAATTTCCAGCTATCAAAAGCAGCTTGAAATATTATTTGTTCATCTCCTGAAACTGCAGCAAACATACTTTCTCAAGGCAAATTTTACTCAGAGTCAATGGTACCATGACAGGCCATGTCCTTGAACAATTTCTTGCTTAAAATTTTTGAATGTACTGAATTAAGACAAGTCAGGCAAAGACCAGAGGCTTCATATCTGCAAGAAAAGTGGGGCAAGACTATTCACATGAGCGTGTACTGACAGGACAAGGAGGAATGGCTTCAAACTGGGAGTAGCTTTAGGTATTGGGGAAAGATCGTGAGGCACTGGAACAGGTTGCACAGGAAGCTGGGGATGCCCCATCCCTGGAGGTCTTCATGAACAGGCTGGATGGGGCTNGTATTAGGGAAAGATCGTGAGGCACTGGAACAGGTTGCACAGGGAAGCTGGGGATGCCCCATCCCTGGAGGTCTTCAAGAACAGGCTGGATGAGGCTTTGGGCAACCTGACCTAGCTGAAGGTGTCCCTGCCCAAAGCAAGGGGGCTGGAACCAGATATCTTCAAGGCAACCTTCTAACCCAAACCATTCTATGATTCTGTGATACTGTGGGTTCTTGTGCCCAGGCAGTCTGCAGACACCCTGCCCTAAACCCATCATCACACCGTTATTGGCCAATATGCTGCTTTCTGACAAGCATCCTACACCTTGAAAACGTGCAACCAGGGGTTCATAAGGCACCACTGACTGTATGTTCCAACCCCTGAACATGACCAAAACAAATCCTGTTTCAGCCTTGCTAAGTGGAGATGCCACAGGTTAGGAAACTCTGCTATAACGCCATGTGGATGCCTGCACACAAGGCTTCTATGCCAGCATCCCTGAATCCCTGAATAATAAAATCACACACAGCATTGCAAAAGTCAATGCAGCCTTTTGATACTGATGCAGAATTTCTAAAGTGAAAAAGACATTCCGCTTCAAACAAAAGCAAATGTGTACTGTGCACCAAAATCCTTATTCTGCTGTATTACTATGAAGCCTGAAAAATTTAAAGTCATTACATTTAACATTAAGAATTCCATACATGCCACTTCTAGAGCAGGGTAAGGCCCAAAATACAGCCAATGTCATAAAGTCAAGAAAACACACGCATCTAACCACTTAGAAACAATAGAGAAAAAAAAAGATTACTCAAAACTACTTTCTGTGACTACCTAGAACTATTCCATCTGTTCAAAAGTGGGCCAGTGAAAGCATTACCTGTGAGGTATTAATTCCACAGCACAGGAGATATCAGCTATCATATACTGCAGCTGCAGGCTCCGTGCTAATGCCAAAGCACATTAGCAAAACAAGACCTATGAACATTCACAAGTCCTGAAAAAGGACAAGTGAAATGATGACTTCTCTGGCCACTGATACACAGAAACCAACATCCATTCCTCACAAAAGTAGCCATAAAACAGAGTTCTCACACACTGAGCCAAAGTTTGTCATCCAACGTGTAAACCAAAACAAGGTATTCCCAACTCAGTGTCCTAATCAAAGAATGGCACTGAGGATCATTTTCATCTTATCTGCTTCTCGATGTTTGTGTCACACTTGAACTTGAAAGTAAAACTAAATGAGAAAAAGTGACCAAGCTATAGATGAGTAAATTGCTGCCACCACCACCAGATATTATCCTGTTAGCCTAGATGTCAGGGCACTCACTCAGGGCTCTATTGTGCAGACAGGCACATGAAAAAACACCATGGTCCTCATGTCCTACAAACTGTGGAGAGGTTCACACTTTTCAACCTGCCTGTTGAAATATTGAATACTCAGAGCTGGAAGTAGAACATCCATTGCTCACCTCCTAGGGCAATACCCTAAACCAATAGCACTAAACATATTTCACCTTGGATCAAATATATCATAAAACAGGAGAAGAGAAACTATCAAACACAGACAGTTTATGTGAATACCAGGAAAAAACCTCACACAACTCAACCCATCTTGTTACATTACTCCAAATGCTTTCTCTTGGCCAACTTCAGAGCAAGGAAACATAAAAGCAGGATTATTTGATTGGATTGAGTAAAACCTCTTCTTGAGTCATCCCAATCAGCTCAGCAGTCCTGAGAACAAGTTTAATAGGCTACTCTATATGCCACTGCCATCCACAGCTACAAAGAGCTGTATGTTACACTGAATTAAAAGTTCTTGGTTTAGAATTAAACCATGCAGAATTTCAGAACATGTTGTCCCAAAACAACCTAACTTCTGTTGGAAACCTGAAGCTGCAGAAACTGTACCTTCTTGCTGAGGGTGGCCAAATTAACATCTTCACATGGAAAGCTTCAACAACTTCAAAGTGATAAGTCACATCCTCCCTATACCACAGGAAAGGGCTGAGGTCACAGGTCATAGAATGTTAGAATCATTTAGGTTGGGAAAGACCTTTAAGATCACCAAATCCAACCATTAATCTAATACTGACAAGTCTACCACAACATAAACTGATATATCAAATGTAAAAAGTATTCAGAAAAAAATTCTGCAAATTAAGATCATATAAAATGAAACCACTATGCAACACTAGCCATAACAACCAAGTTTTGCATTAAACATAGTTGAGAACCAACAAACAAGCATAAAAGTTTGTTTTACTTCCAGAATTTGAACACATTACAAGCTATGTTACCCTTACAACTTTAGGTCTAACATTTAATCTCAGAAGACAGGATCTGAAAATGTAATAGAGTATTTTTAACACAGTATGACAAACACCTGAAAATACATTAATTACACTAGAGAAACATTCAAGCATGCATTAAAAGACTTAAAAATAATACAGATTATTGACCTACTTGCAGCATATCATCAACCATAGTCAGGATGTACTGAACAGTCTGTTCCTTGGAGATATGAGTCATCAAGTTTATAAATGTTTTAGCACACTAGAAAAATAAAAGAGACATTAAAATTAATATTAGCAATTGCCTTTGTTCCTTTTGATAATATAAAACAGGACTTTATTAAATCACAGTTAAGTCTTACATAAGCATTGAGCATCCCAACATCTTATTCAATTGCAGTAAGAGATTAATACATTTGACATTATGTCACAAAGAAAATTTTCTGTCACATTGGTTGCTACCCTTTATAAATTGTTTTATAGCTTTCAAATTAAATAAGTACTTGCTAGGGAAAGCAATATGCTTGATTGAAAGTCAGATTAGAAAAGCCTCCCTCAGAACCCCTTTTTTTATGGTAGTGAGAAGATCAAGTAAACTGACAGAACAGCTACTAAGAGTACAAAAAAGTTTCAACAATTTGAATGGAGGGAGGCAGGTAAGTCCTCTGTTCACTTACTATATACGGTGTAGAAAAAACTGTGTTCATCTTTGAAGAATGTTACAATTTCAGCAACAGGCTGAAATAGTTACAACATTACTTTTTACACTTCCTCCTTCCCCTTCACTACATTCAACTAAAACAGGGAAAAAAATCCAATTCTGAACTGCTACATTGTAATTATATAGTGACATAAAAGGTACACCACATATGTTTTTGTTACTATGCAAACTATTATCCATTAGATAACAGTAACACAGTACAATTTGGAGAGAAAAGAAATACAAAACCTAAACAAACAGCCTAAAATTAAAGTAGAAAAAATGGCTAGAAAAGTTTGTGTGTTGAAAGCATCTACTCTTCACCTTCCTTCCTGCTTCTCCCAATTCTCTTACGTCTGACATTCTGTGCTAGAACCTCAGGCTGAGATTCTACTGATTCAAACATTATTAAAAGCGTCTATGGGCATCCTTCCTGGACTCCATAAGGGCAAAGGGCTCATTCAGTCCTGAATCAGCTCTGTCCAATGCAAAGGTCTTATATCTTACCATGCCCAAAATGACACAAGACACTCATGTCTAACTGAATCCACCTTAGCAGTCAATGGACTTCATGCTGTAACTAAATTATAATTGCTTAGCTAACCAAGCAGCAATCTTACTGGTAGCAGCTGTCATCAGCAAACTATGAAGAAAAAAACTCAAAAAAAGAAGTGATTCAAGCACAAGTGTGCATGATTAAGTAAACTGGGATGAGAGAAGACCTAAGCTATCTTGTCCCACAACAAAGTCAAAGTCAGATGACATTTAACAATTATTTAAAAATAATGAAATAACATCCAACCCATATCTAAGGAAAAAATAAAAGAATCAAGATAGCAAGTTTTATACTTATTCCATAACATCTTAGCTATACACAGCCAACAATAAAATAACAGTTGATATGAAAATTTCCTTCCTCCCCAAAAGAGACTTCATTAAAAGAAAGTTACTTGATTGCCTTCTGTTTGCAACAACTCTTGTTTTTCTTCTGGATTTCTTTTCTGTTCAAATCTTTGAATAAATTCACAGTCTTCACCTGAAATCATCTGACCTCTGAAAAACAAAACATTAAACTGTAAGCAACATGAACAGCAAGTTGGAAATAACTGTACTGGGTTCACATGGCAAGGTTTTGTTAGTAGGGGACCGCTTGGGTGGCTCCTGTGAGAAGACACCAGAAGTGGCCCCCATGTCAGACAGAGCCAGCTCCAGGACAGACTCACCACTGGCCAAACCTGAGCCACTCAGCAAAGACAGCAGCACCTCTGCGATAACATATTTAAGGTGTAAAAACTGCTGTGCAACAGCAGCCATGAGACAGGACTGACAATATGTGGAAGAAATAACTCTGCTGACTGCCAGATCAGTGTACAAGGAGGGAGAGGAGGTGACCCACATGCCCCTGCAGCCTGTGGTGCAGACCATGGTGAGGCAGCTGTCCCCCTGCAGCCCATGCAGGTCCTAGGTGGAGCAGAGATCCACCTGCAGTCCATGGAGGACACCCATGCTGGAGCAGGCAGATGTGCCTTACGGGAAACTGCAGTCCACGCAGTTTTCTTGCAGGACCTGTGACCTCAAGGGTGATGTATGCTGGAGTAGTCCATGTCTGGAAGACTGGAATCTGCAGAAAGGATCCATGCTGGAGTAGTTTGTGAATGACCATAATCCATGAGCAGGACACCTCAGGATGGTGCAGGAGAAGAGCATGAGAAGGAAGGAGCAGCAGAGTGCAGAAAGGATCCATGCTGGAGTAGTTTGTGAATGACCATAATCCATGAGCAGGACACCTCAGGATGGTGCAGGAGAAGAGCATGAGAAGGAAGGAGCAGCAGAGATTGAGTGTTATGAACTGACCACAGCCTCCATAGCCCATTCCCCTACACCACTCAAAGCAAGGAGGCAGAGAAGTTGTAATCAAGTTGAGCCTGAGAAGAAGGGAGGGGGTGGGAAGAGGTTTTTAATTTTTTTCCTATTTTTCATTAATCTACTCCATTTAATCAGCAATAAATTAATTTAATTTCACTAAGTAGAGCCTGTTTTACCCATGATGGTAAGTGGTCAGTGATCTCCTTGTCCTTATACCTCAATCCCAGAGCTTTTTGTCATGTCTTTTCCTCTGTCCTTTTGATGGACCAAGAGAGTCCTGTCCTGATGGACACCTAGTGACCAGTAAATGTCAACCCACCATACAAACCTTGTTTTCTTCATCCTGAGCTATCAGAGAATCATAAAATGGTTTGGTTTAGAAGTGACCTTAGAAGATCACCTGGCTCCAACCCTTCTGCCATGGGCAGGGATGTCACTTATAAAATAAGATTGCTCAGGGCCCAATCCAACCTGGCCTTGAACACTTCCAAGGACATAGCAGCCACAACTTTCTGGGCAACCTGTTCCACTGCCTCCCCAACCTTACAGTTAAGAATTTCTTCTTAACATCTAACCTAAACCTGCCCTGTTTCAGTTTAGAACCATTGCCTTTTGTTCTGCCCATACAAAAAGTCTCTCTCCCTCATTTTCATAAGCCCTGTTAAGGTACTGGAAGGTCTCCCCAAAGCCTTCTCTTCTCCATGCTGAACAACTCCAACTCTCTCAGCCTGTTTTGGTAGCAGATGTGCTCCAGTCCTCTGACCATCCTGGTGGCCCTGCTCTGGACCTGCTCCAATAGGTCTTTCTAATGCTGAGGAGCCCAGAGCTGGATGCAGCATTTCAGGCAGGGTCTTGTGAGGGCAGAGTAGAGGGGATACAGTGTCAACCATATCACTTTACCAATGCTGTATCCCACAAAAAATGTAACGGGCCCCTTCCTGCAAAGGGTCTCATGTAAAATAAAATTAAAACTAATAGTGGAATAATCTCTTAAAAGTCTTCCCAATGCATCACCTCTGAACAGCATTCTCCAAATAATTTTTAAACTTCCAGGGGCTGAATGCAAGGTCAGTGGTAACAACTGAAATACACACAGCTAGCATGCCATGTCAAAATGACAATACATAACATGAGTAAGTCTAATCCAACCAAGAAATAAGTGCTGAAAACCAAAATTAATTGTTACTTTAAATTTGCCATAAGCACTGAAGAAAACCGTAACGAGAACAGAGATCAGGGTTCCTAATTTATTTTTAGCTTTCACTAATTACATTTTGAGTTTAAAAACTGATGTACACGCAAGTTCACCCAAACACATAGCAAGGGGGCTTGATATAGTGAACTGTTGTGGACACCTGTAAGATAACAGATGACTAATTGATCTTCTCTTCAACTTGATATTCAAGTGGTTACTGCCATCACCAGTGCTATCTCAGAAAGCTGTTGACTCAGCTGAAGAGTCAGACAGACTTGCAGAACACTACTTTTTTTACAATACAAAACTTCACATCACAGGAAATAAAAAAAAAAATTGTCAAAATCATACAGTCAGATACTCTTCAGGTAAGAAAAGTAATTCTAAATCAAATAGTCCTAAAAATATCCAAGATTTTAATAGGTGACTAGTTTTACTAGGTAATACCAGGAGGGCTTCAGGAAAGAAGAAAACATGCACAGTCACAGGGGATGAAAGCATTAGACATTCCTGCTTCAGTTATTTCCAAGACTCATCTCCTCTTAACATTTCCACTGAATGAAATGCCTCTTCCACTTTGCAAGGCTATGCAGCATGGACTCTCCACCCATCTTTTCCATATTCAAGGTCAGTTTTCAGATGTTCCATGACTAGAGATTACATTAAAACCATTGTAAACTTTACAGGAAGTGTTCACTTTTTTTTTTCCCAACTGGTTCACCTGGATTCTTGAAATAGAGAATTAAGACCTATAATGTGTTCTTTTCTTTCCTCTTACTTAAATGATTATGTCTTGAGCATGACCTCATCACAGAGCCATCTTTTATCTATTTACTATTCAAGCAAAGAACATAAGTAGTCCAGTGCCATGTGTGCTATTCCTGTATTCCAGCTGCTTTGTTACAGATACCCTCACAGGCACTGAGGAAAAGCAATCAAGATTTACCAGCTGAAGCAAGTGGTAAGGTAGTCCTTGCCCAACTTCTGCAAAAACTTAACTAATTATAGATGAATCATATGTGATTAGCCAATGATGACCATGCTGCTACCATACCTTTTAGACTGACCTACCTTCTTGCTTGCCTATTAAGGATGGATTTGAAAAGTTATGGGATGAGGTGGACAATTCATCTACCACAAATACTGGATTTAAAGACTCATAACTAGAAGCCTCTTTTGTTTCAAATAATGCTGACCAAGCCAGGGACTCATGGATCATATTGATACAACAGTAACCAGATCAGCCGCTTGTTTATATGAATACTGTCACTTACAAAACAGTTCAAAGACGACACAAGATGAACCCTTAATTTTCAGCTTTAATCAGAAAGCCTCAGTCCATGAAGAGAAATATTTCTTTACAGTCAAGCTATTAGAAGAGATCAGCCAACTGCAAAGGAAAAAAGCTTTCAAGCTTTTGCTTTTATCCTACATTACACCGCAGGAAAAAAAGAAAAAAAAGACGTGGGATTGATATTGCTGTGAGGAAAAAAAGACATTGAAGTTTACTCTTTATCACTTTGTTAGCACCACTCAAAAATACATCTTCCAACCCATACAAAACATTACAAGGGATCTAACAGCTTTTTAAACAAGCTGTTAATATTTTATCAAGGAACTCATACATCTGATTAATTTAGTAATTTCAAATGTATCTGTTTCCATTAATCTCATTTTAAAACTAAAATAACTGATTATACAGTAAACCTTAACCAGTAGTGGGGGGGAGGGGAAGAAAAAATCAACCAAACATGATAAAGTGCAGAACAGCCCCAGACAGCTGATACTGAGTCCCATGATGCTATTACGTATCTTCCTCAACCCCTCTTCAAAGCAACAGAAATTTCCCAGCACCTTTTAGCAAACAAGCAACCAAAGCTTCCCTCCATCCCTCTTCCTAGCAGCCATTTCATTCGTTATTTTCCAGGATGTGTCTACTGTCTTTTGCCAAGATAAAAGTCACTTCGAGCTTCAGCTGTGTCTTGGTTTCAGCTAGGAGAGTTAACATTCTTCCCAGTAGCTGGTACAGTTCTGTGTTCCAGATCTAGTATGAACCCTTTATTATTTTTTTATTATTTTTTTCCTCTTCTGTCCTGTTAAAGTCTCTTTATCTCAACACACAAATTTTCCTTTTTTTTTTTCCTCCTGTCTGAGCATATCAGGTTTAGGCCAGGAGCCCTGTAAGCACCTTTCAAAGCTCTGTGCCTGGGATATCAAGAACTGCCTTTGAGAGCACTTGCTATAGGAGACAAAACTGAAACTCTAGGATTTAGAAAGCATGAAGTTGCAAGACCACCATTTTTAAATCCTCCTGATCACTCAATATGATTCAGAAACTTGTGAGTCCTTCCTTTAATTATACATTTCCTCCAGCAACTCTTGTTCCTTTTTTTTTTTGTTTGTTTGTTTGAATGATTTCATAAAAGATACTCTGGAGGTTAGGGTATTTTTGGTTGGTTTTTAGTTTGTTTTGGGTTTTTAATATTAAAAAAAAATTACTATATATGCAGCACATAAGAAGCTCATGTGAAGCCATCATATCAAGGCATAATTTCTTTTATCCAGGTATCTACAGTACTCCGCATGTACCTAGAAACACTAAATTTATCCAACTGCTCAACAGTTTTAGCATTACAAAATTAAAACAGCAAAACAGACTGAAGTCTACAATAGTCTACAAGACTCAACCAGATTTGAGAAAAAAGGAAAAATAAAAAAAAATAAAACCACACACACACTACAACTTAGGAAACTTCTGTATTTCCTCTAAGATAAGACTGACTTTTAAAGTCTGAGATATTTAACCTGCTTTAGAAGGTTCTTCTACCCCCAGGAAAACAGAAGATATTTTAGCATGGATGTGAAGTATTTGACAACACACAGGAAACTATGTTCATATTAGCCATAAAGTATCTCAGCTGATTAAATATAAAGCATTGTCAAATGCTGTGTGTATCTAGAAAACCTACAGTGCAGTAAGGTGCAAGTTAAACGTTGAAACAAGTTCAATTTTCCACAAAACTCATTTACTACCCTAAAAAAGCAAACCCAAACCTGCTTCAAGCAAACCAACACACCCTCCCCTGGAATTCTGACACCCTGAGGCAAATGCTGACAGCAACCACACAGAGTAAAACAGCGACTTGCCTTTTCAACTCACAGAGGGCACCCACACCCCTAAACTGCTACAAGTCTCAAGTTCCAAAGGCAGCAAAGTCCAGACAGAACTAATGGCCTCCACAGGCAGACCTACACATCACCTTCCACTGTTACAAGCTTTGTTACTCTCTTCTCCCTCAGACACAGACCCCAGCTGGAATCCAACGTAATTTGTTTTCTGGTGCTAAAATTTATCCTTTCTTTATCTTTTTCCATAGCCTAATTTCGTAAGCAGCAGTGAACACACTAGCAAGCAGGCAATACAGACAGTTGTCATATCTAACAGTATACAGAGAAAACATCAAACGCCAGCAGTTGTGTGTTAGTTTAGTTTGATGTTTAGTTTACAGTTACAACCTTCAGAGATGGAATAAACACTGTGTCAGTTAATCTTTAGCTTGAACTGACTCTACAAGAAAAGTCAGGCTACTGAAGTCTGGCCAGCTACAAGTGAGCCATTTTACTTTTGTACTGAAGAGCAGAGAGAGCAGAAAGGAACCTCAGAATGCCCTTCTGTGTGACTCTGAGTCCAATGCTGTTGTAAGTGATGAACTCTTTAAAGTACCTTTACGCACGTACAATTGCCACAGCCAGAGGAGAAAAAACATTTCATCAGAATTTCTTGTGAAGTTCTTTGATTTCAACTACATCTATAGTTTCTTCAACTCCATAAATACTGTCTCTAGCTTAAGAGGCATAAATCATGTCACACCTGAGTGGATGTGTTAACTTAGGGAAAACAAAAATATTTCCTCTAATTTAAAAACATTTGATGACTTCAAGTAATGCCTTCATACATTTATATGCAAGTTTACCACAGTAAGTGCACACAGAACAAGGAGCTCAAAAGTAAGAACTGTCCTTTCAATCACCCCATTTTCCTTCTGCTCTACAAACCAGACCAAACCACTCTGATCTGCCTCTAACAGGTGCATCAAAGAAAGTACTTTCCACTCATTTAATAATGTGCTTCATTCCAGAAATGAATCAATACAACTGCACTGACTTTCCAAGAAATTCCTTAAAGCTCAACCTTAAAGACACCATCCAAACCTGTCCATTGTAAAAAAGGACATGTCCAAATCAAGGTATGAGTTTATTCTCTTTGGAAGCACCAGAAGTTCTGCTGATGTTTTTGAATAACCCATTATAAGGAAACTCTTCAGCCAAAGAAGTTATCTTCAAGATGCTCCTCAACCCCTCTGGCACCATTTAAGTCAATCCTTGAAACCAACTTAGCCAGACAGCCAGGTTGTTATCACTAAATACAAGACACAAAAATTACATTTATTTCCGAGTACTAATAAGGAGGACACACTGTTATTGACACACTAAGGACACCAAGCATCAAAAATTCACACTCGTCCTCTCACAGGATCACAACCAACAGCCAGATGCACAAGAGCCTCCAAAACCTGGCTAATTCAAAAAGAGGAAATAACAAGTTTATTCTTCCTTCATAAATTCCAGAACAAAATCAAGTCAAATTCTACAGGTAAAATCCAAAAAAGAACCCTGCCCTCTGGTCAAAAGAAGTTATGTAAAAATTTGCTGCCAGATTTACAAACAAAACTCCCTGTTTCTTACACTGCACCAGAGAAAGAAAATCCCAAAAATGAATGAAAATTATTAACAGCAGACCACACAGTCAAACAAGTACAATGTAAATACAAATACTAAGTAAACACAACTCCTTGTCAAATAGAACCATCCCCTACATCAACAAAAGTACCAGATTTTTCTCACCAGCCCTATAGAAACCCCAGAGAAGCAGTGAAAGAATCTCATATTCACTTCCATAGACAGTGAACAACTGTTCTCCCACTTCCATCCCAAGTAACTGCAAACCAGCTGTTCTCTGCGTCTAGAACAGTACAGGAACAGCTGTCAGGTATCCTCGGGACACACTTCCTATCAGACAGATAAGAGGGCACACAATAACAGCAAAAGCCACTTAGATTGTTTGAAAAGTGCTTGGGAGCTGTCACTGTCAGGTTACCACCCCAGCCTTTCTCTTTTGCCTTCAAAGCCACTGAGTACCACACTCAACCTGGAACTGATTCATCTGAAAAATAGCCCAGCAAAAAAAGTTTTCTCAGATCAGCTCCTTTATGCAGATTTACCATGCAGATACACAATCACATAGAAAAGAATAGTACAATTCAATTAATGGAATAAGCAAGTCTGAAATACACAGGGCAGGGCAGAGCAGGCAGTCATTAGTAAGCTTCCACTGGGTTAGGATTTCTCAGCTTACATGTGTACAGTTTTGCCAGGTTATTTAATATACAACATATTTATATGTACCACAACAATCTGAAAAAAACCCCTTTTTTTTAAGTGGTATAATGTTGATGATCACAAAGCATCATCAGTATGGTTTGCACCTCTATAAACATGAAGATTTCTGCCACTTTAGTTACAAAGCAATTAACTACAAAGTAATTTGCTATTATAAATAGTAATTTACACTTTGTCACTATTTCTCATACCTACCTGTCACAAGGAACAGGCTGCAAGAATGCTGCATTTCACTTCAGATTTCAGAGGACTAGTGAAAGTCTGTTTCTTCTCCCTATTTCCTACCTCACCCATAAAACTTTTCCTCAGCTTGTCTCTGTGTCCTCTCAGGACAATACTTCTCTTGCTTCTCCCAGTGCCATCATATCTATGCCAAAGAAAACTCTGAGCTTGCCTGGAATAGCAGCACACCTCTCCCCTGACTGAAGTATTTGTTTCAGCCTTCCCCCACATTTACTTGCTTCAGTTGTCCTCCAGTATTAATGCACCTTTACTTAGGGTACAGTTTATTTTCCTGGACTACCACTCCAGTTTTGCTGGTACAATCTGTATTCCCACAAAGAGCACCTCAGCAATAGACATCCCACACCTACAGTTAAGACAATTATTACTGTAAACTCTTCTTAATTCAGCAGTCATCCAATAAGGCTAAAAATTGAGACTGGTGCTTGAATTATCTGGAAGAAAAAAACAGTTTTACCACACATTTGTGCAAACCTGTACTATCTCCTATTGCAGCATTCAGCTGACAAAAGTAGAGTTCCCCTTCTGGTAATAAGTCATAAGAAAATTTTCCACAGCCACTTCCATTTAATGTAGACTTTTTCCAACTACTTCCATGTAGACAGAACATTCTTCACTGCAACATAATGCTCCACTGTAGCATAAAAATCCCAAAAAGTCTAACACTCAAAAGAGAAAAAGAATGTGGAAGTTTTTTACTTACTGGAGATATGACTGCCAGTTTACTTTGTTTGCCCTAACTTCAGCAGCTTTGGCAGCAATGATGTTTGTTGGGACAGCAGCATCTACAGCACCTCGGATATCCATCTTGACTGGTAATTAAAATGCACCTAGAAATGCAAATCAGATTTGAGACCTCTTATTAAACAGCAGAGTATTTGTCCAATATTTTAAAGAAATGAAAAGAAAAACCTGTTTCCAGATGTCCCATTCTTTAACACTGTACTAGTTAGTTTCTGAAAAAATCCAAGTTTTATAAAGGTTTTTAAATGTGGCTTTTTGGAAACAAACAAAAATAAGCCACACCTATGCACTCAACTGTAGCCAGTCATAAGTTTACTAAAATAAAAGACACAGACCATTACTAAATAACTCCCAGTCCTGTGAATCCTTAAGCAATGAAAATAAATTATTTGAATTAAGGTGGCTCTTGTGCATCATCCAAGTAGCCCGACAGATAAGAAAGAGAACCTGTCTTCTTTCCAAATCCTCTTTCCAGGGTTAAAATTCAGTGTACATCCTCCCCATCCCCACACATCCGGACTGATTTACTTCAGGTATTTGTCTAAGAGTATTTAGACATTGGAAACATGCAAACCACAACTTCAGGGGAACAAAAAAACAACACATAAGTATATAAATTAAAACCATGCTACACAGACTTAACAGGAAAATAAAGATCATTAGCACAGAAAGCAAATTGAAAAATAAATACAAACTGAAGCTCTTTATCAGGATATACCACATTACCACAGACAGTGACCTTCACCACTTCTTTCCCCTTCCTTTATGGTTTCAATCTCCACTTGACTTTGATGCCAAAACAAGAAGTGTGTTGGCAGAGACTTCAGATCCAGCTAGAGCTGGAATTCCTTACAACCTGAACTGTATCCAGTCTCTCCTGGCAGCTTATTTCTGGACTCTTCTGGCTCCCCTTACAGACCAAGCAAGAGCAAACTGGCACATTCAGGCCTATCCCTAGCGAGCACACCTCACTTTTATGACTGAAGGAAAATACAGTTCTAANGAAGAGCGAGAGGAGGCCGCGGGCGGCCCTGGGCAGCCGGGGCAGCTCCGCGCACCGACAGCCCCGGCGCTGCCGCCGTCATGTGACGCCGCTCACGTGAGCGCGACGGCGGCCGGCGAGGGACAGCCCGCCCCGCCCGCGGTAGCCAGGGGCGTGACTGAATGCTTTGTTGGGGGAGGTGTGTACACGTGTTTAGGGCACAAAAATATACACATTTGTATATACCTACACATGTCATGGAG
>VXBB01002367.1:1024736-1045560 GCA_013399915.1 Illadopsis cleaveri
TTTTTTTTTTTTTTTTTTTTTTTTTTTTTTTTTTTTTTTTTTAAGAAAACTCATATTCCAGGGAGTATTTAAGGAACTATGAGAGTAAGCATGACAACTGGGCCAGGCAGTGTAACAGAATCTCTAGCAGAGGAATCAAAGTAATGAACCCATGTTAAAGATTGCAAACAATATATTGTTCCTGAATATACCTGTATACAGATATATTTAATTTACATATTCTTCTATGCCATGCAGTGGAATAAAGGCAAAACATTAACACAAAGTTACTGTAGCTCTCTAAGGGACAGTCATGTCTCACATCTCTGCAGGGTTCTTCACATGTACAGACAAGGTGTGCAAGGTATGGTACTCCATCCAACAACTCCTGGGTTAAGAGGTCAAGTCTGGGCATTGATTCATAACTCTTGAATGAGATGCATACAGCAGAGGGTAGGAAGAAATAAGCAGCTTTCAAAATACAGAAGGGTCTTCAACAGAGTGCAGAAAGTATCTGGTTGGAGTCTCTTCTGTTCATCACACAGAAATGTTTGAGAAAGGAGATGAATAGTGTAGTGGAGACTTTGCTGGTGACATTGTTACTCCTTTGACAAGTGCACAGTGGAATTGTGAACCACCTTGTCAGAGGGTGGTGGGTAAGCTACCAAGATGTGCTCATATTCCCCATCTTCAAGCACTTGGGCACATCTGAAAATTTTCACCAGTGTGAGTCCCGTGAGACATTTTCTGTGTGAAGGAACTTCGTTGCATTGCAAGGGAAAGCTTTGAGAAAGGAAAGAATTGTACAGTTATTACAGGAGCCTGTCTTATGTGCCACCACTCTGTCAGCACTATGACAGCAAAAGGCAATTCTTAGCAACCAGCACAAACCCATCCTGTGTCATCAGCTTGGAGCATCCCACGGTGTCTTATTTGTGCTGGTTAGTTCTCTGGATCGTGCTAAAGGTAGTGACTGTAAAAGTGCTGTGTGCCTATTTTTTGGCAAGCATCTATCCTTTAGGAGTCAGGTGTGCAGAACAATTCTCATTTAGCTATTTTTGGTCACATCAGTGCTTGTCCATTAACTGCTGGCAGTGCAGCTTCACTTGAAGTTGCTATGTTTAGATGACTTTATTGATGTGTGAAACAGAGTGAAAAGTGAAAAGCACATCAGCATGCAGGAATAAAAGTCATCAATTTCCTGGATCACAAAGAATAAGAATGCTCAATAGTTTTAATACTAGAAAATGAATGCAGATGAGTCATCCTCACACTAAAACTACAGACAGCTGGATCGTGAGAGTGTTTTTCTGTTCTCCTTTCTTTTTTGTATTTAGAAAAATGTATCATTGTCTTTCACATGTTCTCCAAAATACAGAGGTGTTTTGCACACCTGCCATTTAACCTTTCAGCATTCTGTACATCACCTGGCTCTTGCATGTCTGCACAAGTATTTAACATGTATAAAAGAAAATGCTTTGAAAGTTTATCCAAGCAAAACATGCTTAGAAGGTTAGAAAAGTGAGCACACTTCTCTAATTCACAAAATGTTAAAGTTCTTTTCTTTCTCTCCTTTCTAATTGTGGAGGGTTGAAGAGACATCATTGAAGAGGCCTCCTGGCATGGCAATAGAAGAAGTGATTTTTCAATATGAGAAGATGTGGAGTACTTCATTAGATGTTTGAATGAATTAGATGTCAAAGGAATTATAGCAAGATTGGTCCATTGTGAACTGGATTTTTACTGCTTAATCTGTCTCTGTTTTCTCCTCCTATTTCATCTTCATTTTATTGTGTGTGTCATGGTGGGAAAACATTATTTTGTGAGTATCTTTTTTAGCAAGTAACGCCTGCTTCCTGCAGATGATACAGACTTTTCTGATTTCTAGGTCATAGATCATTTGATAGATCATAGATCACTTGGATCATTTTTCTTTTAAATTAATCAGATTCTGGCCCAAAGGATCTGGAAAAGCTAATATGCCACATTTGTGCATATGTTATAACAGGCAACCTTCTGATTCCTCCACCACCTCTTTGAAGTTAGGTTTTATGAGCTCAGTGAAGGAACCACACATAATTTATCTGCAATAGGAATGGTCTTTTTGAAAGAAATATAAACTAACATGTTATTGTAATAAATACATCTTCTGTTTTTCCTCCTAGTATAATAGGACAATGCTGTAATGCCAAAAAATTGGAAGTGAAGTGCTATGCAAAAACAGGAACACAAAGGCCAATGCAAGACTGTTTGTAGCCTTGAGAAACAATACATCTGGGGTTAAAATAGTAGAGTGTGTTACTTTAGAAAGTAGGGACACTCTGTCTCATGTACATTCCCTTCTCTATTGAAAGCTGAAGAGTCTCCAGCCACTCTTTGAGCCTGCAGCATCTCCTCCTTTCACCATCAGTCTCTGTTGTTTTAGGCCAACAGCTTTTGTCTCTACAAGGGGGTCCTCAGCTGGAAGTGTAGGAGGAGTGCTCTTCCTTCAGAAATTGCTGCAGTACCAGGTGAAATAAAGCTCACATCTGGGTAAAATTAAAAAAAAAGGGGGAAAAAAGCAATATGTCCTTTAACTTCACCCTCTCAGAAATAAGTAAAGTCAGAATAGTAGCTTTTTGGAGAAAAAAGGAAATTCTGAGCTACCCAGTGCTGCTGGGTAAGCCTGGCTAGAGGACAGGAAAAAAAAAAAAAAATTGTTTTCTTAAATCTCAGCAGCAACTCTGACAGAGTCAACTTATTACTGGAGCTTATGCTACAGCTTTCTGTAACAGAGTTTATTTTACGATGACTTCTAGTGCAATTTACCTCATCAAGCCTCACTGTTCTTAGTTTTTCTCCTCAGCATTTACTGGATTTCTCTGAAAAGAGGACAGAAATGTGACCAAGGCAGCTCTTCTCACAAGAGATGCTGTGTGGGCAGATGTTTTATATCTACCTTGTATCTACAATGCTGAATTGTTGCAACTTTGGACTCTTGGTAGAAAAAGATTGCTGGGTTAGACATATTTTTCAGCTTGAAAAAGGATGTAAACAATAGCAAGTGAATGTTGGCAAAAAACCTGGCAGCCCTCTATATAGCTGGGAAAAATAATCTATTAATAATCTACCTGGAGCCTTAGTTCTTATATTTAGTGTGTCTCTATCCTGAGACACGGCTGCAGCTCGTGCTGTTTTCAGTGGCACTGCAAGGATTACCAGCAGGCCATCTGTTCAGCCAGTGAGGAAAAACATGTGATTGGCAGGTACCACTGACCTAAGACAGACATCTCCATTTGGTGCTGCCTGCTTCTTTCAAGTTGTAAGTGAAATACATTCACTCTGAGGTGATAAAAAATGTCTTGTGATTGTTACAGCTTGTTTCTCTGGTGTGTTCAACCACTCTCTATGCCTGTCTTTCTCCTTTGCAATTTACTAAAACCTACAAAGTTGTAAATCTAATCTCTAAACTGGCACATGCTGAAGGGATGAGACACTGCAGATATCTGAGGGCAGATAATCCTGTTTGTCTCCAGAACTGCAGAGGCTGCAAGAAGCACTGGCAAGCTGCAAGAGGCCTGGACATTTGTTCACCAGTGTAAGGACAAGCAATCTTTGTGTTGTTGTCCTTCAGCCCAATGTCTGGGATTTGGTTTAGTTTCATCACTAAATATAAGTGGTGCTTTTCCAAGAGAGGTCATTGTTAAATTTGATTCAGGAACAGCCTTTTTATTTCTCGATGTGGAGGCAAGTTGTGCTCTACTTCAGGACTCACAGCTACCATGCAGACAGCTGTCAAGCAAAGGAGAACCTCCAAAATGAAGATGAAGCAGATATTAAAGCTGCACAGTGGATTTTCCAGGTAGGAAAAAAATGCAGGATTAGTTATCCCAATGTCCTGTAGAAGGAGATGAAATGGTGTATCTGGGAAAGAGGAGAAAGAAAATATTATTGTCATGAGTAACAGCCATAGGCTGTTTATCACCAAGACATCACTATTCATGTAGTTTTCCTTTCTTTTGAGGCTCATTCCCTGTCCTCTCTTCCTCAGCATGTTGCAACCACAGTGACAAAGGAGGTGGTGATCCGCCTTCCCACTAAGTGTCTGCTTACAAAGAATATAATAAACACATCCATCTAACAAAAATTATTCATATTTTTTGAAGCTAATCTGTTGCTAAAAGGGTGAGGGAAAATATGTTGCTTCATAGTGTTTAGATACTGAAGAGTTCTGCAGTTTTTACTGCTACTGTGTCAGATTATTGATAGTTCACAAAAGATGATATGTCAAAGAAATCAAACTGCATAATACTGAAGTCTACTAAGGAACTACAGTAAATCCCTTTTAGTGAACCTGTAGAGTATTCCTTAATTAAAAACAACAGTCATGTATCTTCTAGATTTTGCCAAAAGCCTGAAAGCTGCCTGAGGGGTGAAGTGATATTATTTATTTATTTATCCATGCTCTTATGCAGCACAGCAAGAGAGGCAAATGCAAGAAATTGTATCTTATTGTAGCTTTGGGGCAAAAGTGGTGCATGCATGATAGGGAAAAGGATGTGACAGCAAAATCCTGCACTCCTGGAAAAATAAAGGCTGTCTTTTTTCAGACTTAAAGCCAGCATAGAGAGGGGCTAAGGCATCCAGTTGAGTTTGTTGGCAGGGTTGGTGAAAGCTGAGACAGGGAAAAAGCCATTCCCAATTCCACATCTGCCTTACAAATATTCATGTTAAAGCAAGAATTGATCTCTCCATCCCATTTCCTTAGCCAAAGTATATCCATTTCTAAGAGGCCATTTCGTTTGAGTTATAGGAATGTTCTCATCAGAAATCCTAAATTACTTTCATTGCTTTTGCTGAGAGGAAATGTTCAGCCTGGTTTGCTGCTATCAGAAAACTGTTTCTGATAATGAACAAAGTACTGTCTGTTCAGAATTTCATGTCATTCTGTCCTGTTTTCTGTCCATTTGGCACATGAGCCTGGGACTTCTTGACCCTCTTGAAGGCAAAAGGGGTTTTGTCAAAGGCCCAATGGCTCCTGAAGTTAACCATTGACAGTCATAGTTTCTGAAAACCAGATACTGAGTCCTTCATAACTCACGTCCCCAGTAATTTCTCATTCAGCCATCCTTTAATTCACTCCAGGTGAATTGTTCCCTTCAGCTTGCTGATTGCTTTTGGGGATATCACCTGAATTTGTAGTTTGTTGCTGAGTCTTTGAGAACATGACACTGAGGACTGAGTCAGTGACCTCACAGAGGATAACTTATTAATTCTCTCTTCTGCAAAGGATTTATCTCTGTAAAGGCACATAAATGCCACTGGAAGGTTCAGAGCCAGCTACTGTCTACAGTTCTTCTAACAGCACTGCTGCCAGCTTCCCTGCTCCTACTTGCTATCTGTCCCATTTACTTTATTTAGTGCTTTTGTTTCTAGATGCTACAGTTCTACTGGTGTGGCTCTCATCACTGGTAGCAACGACAGGCTGCAGGGACTGCCCAGGAGATGCTCTGTAACCACTTCCTGAGCTCAGCTGAGTTGAAATTGCTGTGATTTGGAAGCTCAGGTATAAGGCTACATTCTCAGGGGGGAACATGGTCTCCAAAATTTCATAAACCATATCAGCAAATGATCCTTTCACATATGTAGCGTAAGCAATGTTAGTGGTAGCTGATGAGTCTACAAGGATTGTGTTAGTGGTAGGAAGTTAGAAAACTTACCCATCTAGAAGTGTGTACAGCCCTAAGACTGGGGGACTTAAATAAAGTGCACACTTTATTCTACATGGGAGGGAAATGCTTTTCTCTTTTACTGGGAGGGAACCACAGCACAGAGGGTTTACATGATTTCCCAGTAGAATTGAGGAAAATAAATTGAAGTTTGTAAGGTTCAAGACCAGTTCATTACTTACACTTCCAGAATAAAGGAGATCACATTAAAACTTTTTTTTTTTTAAATAATTCCTGGTGGTATTGAAGTGTACAGAAAGTTCAGGTTCTTTTGGTAAAACATTTCTATATGTGACACTGGTTGCTCTAGAGAGATTATGTTCTTAGACCTTTGATTTATGACTGACAGGGTCCTTGATCAGACTGATTCCACTGTCCTCATTAATTCCCACGTTCCCTTCTACTTTAGGTGAGATTTTGGATTTGATACTTCTCAGTGTGACTAGTGGCTGCTTCTGAGAGCAAGTTGGTATCTAATTCAACATTCCAAAGAGTAAAAAAGCCAAAGTATCAAATAAATTTTTCAATTAAAAAAAACCCAACAAACAAACAACAAAAAAAACCCCCACAAAACAACAAATCTAAATATTTTAACAGAATGCTTGAATTAGGGTTTTTTATCCTTGAATGTGCTTTCAAAGAGAAACTGAATTACAAGAGAAATGTTTTTGAAAAGTGGTAGGCAGATCTTAAAGGCCTTTTAAATTCTCTTCATGACATGTAAATTAACTCAGCAAGTTGTTTGTTTCTATCTCCATTTGCATTGCTTAAAAAGTCTTTCTCTTTGTCATGTTTGCATCTTGATTTATAAAAGTGCTAAAAAGCAAAAGTGAATAAACTGCTTTTTACCACTATCAGCACAAAGATACAAGGACTTTCTTAACCCAGAGCTAACACAGACACATTCATGTGTGCTCCCAAGGAGCTTTTTGCAAGTAAACAAAATAAAACACCCCAGAAACATTACACTGCATAGGGAGATACTGCAGGGTTTCAAACATATCGCAGCTTTTTTCCTTATGGCCAAAATTTAGCCAAAGTCCTGTTCCACAGAGCTCATTGACATCCTTTCCTCAGAAGAGGGTGAGAATATTTCCCAGAGAGCTGCCACATTTTAGTTCGTATCCAGATTACACCTGTTAATAGTTGATAGAACCTATTTCACTTCTATAACATAATAATGGTTTCTAAGCATATAGTCTCCAGATTTGGTTGGGTTTACATGAATAATACACCTACAGACAGCAAGTGATTGGGCAAGTACAGATAGGAAAGCAGTGCCAGGGCTCTGAGGGCATTAATAAGTGTTCATGGCCCTGGCCAGCCTCAGCTGGGGCCTCCTCCCTCACCCATGGATCCAGGAGCTCTGTTAAAGTTTAGCCCACAAGGCCTGTTCCCTTGAGCTGAGCCTGAGGAGTGATGGTCTCCAATAGTAGAACCTCTCGCCCTGGGCTGACTTCCTGGCTTGACCTTGGCTGTCACCTGTCAGTGTGGGCTTGCCTGGTGGTTGTGGGACATGATTGTAAATCTGATCTGAGGAGTTGACTTCCACCTTGCTGTTTTATGATCTGGATCTTCCTTGAATTTGCCTGTATGTTCAGTTTGCAATGCTCAAGTAGTGGAGGTGGAATGTGGGGTCCCTTTGCTTCCAGCTCACCCCCCCGTGAGAGAACAGCCCTGTTCTTGCTAGGCACTGAAGCAGAATCCTTTCCCACTTCTGCTGACATTTGCCTCACCTGTAACGTCTTTCTTTCCTCCACAGGGCATGGAGCAGAGAGGTAAAGAAAGGTGTAGTGTTAAGTGACAAGATATGTGCCAAGAAGGTGCAGAGAGCAAGTATTAATCCTCCTTAAACAATAGGCTGAGGCACCAAGATACCTGATTATACCAGCATGGCTTTTTTGCTTGCCAAGTCCTATCCATTTAAATTGTGTGTGGGACCATGTAGGAGAAGGGAATACAGGTGAGCTCGTCCCTGATAAGTAACAGCTGTGTTAATTACCAACACAGCCTAACCCCTGATGAGTCACAGCTATATCCAATACAGATAAGTGTGAGAAAAAGGAGTGGGTTAGCTGGTGAGGGGAAACCTTGAGGAAGAGGGAAGGAGAGAATCATGAGGAAGAAGGCTTTGGGGGAGAGAGAATCACTTATGAGGGCAATCTGGGTTTGCAGCTGGAACCTGCAGCCATAGTCTAGCTGGGTAAAAGCCTGCAGTCAGAGTCTGCAAACTAATATATGCAGAGTTTAGCAGGAAATAACCAGCAGTCAGAGGCTGCAAGGGAAACCTCCAGTAGGAGCTTGCTGCAGCCAGAGTCAGTGAATAGTTGGATTCAGGATAAGCTGTAAAGAGGAATAAACCAGGACCCTTTTCATGCTGTGTTAATGAAGTCTGTGTCTCAGCTCATTTCTACCCTCTAACAACAGGGCTGCTGCAACAGGGCCAGGTGAAAATGGAAATGGCCTCAAGCATGATATCTGAAGGAGCAGCCTCAGGGAAGTATGGCCTCCTTTATCCTTCGTCTAGTTGATTGCAGCTTTGCAGGAATCCTTTGAGCCTGGAGATGTCCAATGTTATTCAATGAGCTGCTTATAATGCAAAAGTCACTCTTGACCGTAGTCACCTAAAGTCACCTAAATTATTTGGCAACTGCTGTGAATCATAATTTTTTTGATAAAATAGGAATCCATTCACAAACAATTCCACAAAGGTCAAAAATCATAAAAGTTGTTATTTGCCAAGGAAGACGTACCAGTTGAATAATTGCACTGCTTTTATCCAAGCACTCCAGTGTCTTCAGCTGTTGAGTGCTGCCAGTCATTAATTGCTGTTACTTTTAACAGCCTCTCTGAAATCAGGTGTTATCTTTATCTAAGAGTAGGAAGAGTCCTGGTATTAGTAAATATACTCACCCTTTTCAGTCAACATAATCCCCATCAAGTACATTTTCATGTCAGGAGTGTTTATTTGATGCAGTATGTTTTTCATACTTAGTCACTGTAGCATTTGTGTGTCTGAAAGCTTGTGATTGTCAGAGGATGTTGTGAACAAACCAAGCAATGGGTTATAACAAGAAAACACTTCTGTTCTTCTGAACAGGTCTTATACATAGTTAAACAGGCTGAAATATAATTTAACAGTCACATATTATCTCTTACGTTTGAGATGGGCAGGGGATGCAAACTCTATGGCTAGGGATTGAAGCATTTTCAGATGCAGCCAGCATTCTTTGTCTCTGTCAAAATGGTTATTCTTACACAGCAGATGTAAAATTTGAGTCATATTTGATGTTCTGTTTTATTCAGGAGTAAGATTTCAAAGGGAGACAAAAATCTGGGAGAGATGTAGGGGTATTATCATTTAGGACCACCAAGCTGTGAACAACTAGTCATACTGACAATTTCTTTGATGATATAGTATACTGCTTGATAGGGAAAAAAGTGGATATTTTGCCAAATAGTTATAGAATAAGATAATAAAGTAAAATCATATGCACTTAGTTTTAAATGTAAACAAAGTTATTTCTGGGAAAAACTGGAGAACATTATCTCTCTGTGATGTTCTCTGGTGGTTAATTTTGTTTTCTGGACATGTATCCTTTATAACAATAGTATATCCTGTCCCTGAAGTGCTTTCACTAGTTAAGAAAGGGCTGCTCCTGCACATTTTTACAGACTCTATCAACCCCTATGAGACCTGCAGTGTTGTCTAGGTTTCGGTTGGGATAAACTTAATTTTCTTCCAAGTAGCTGGTACAGAGCTATGTTTGGATTCAGTGTGAGACTGACATTACAAACAAAGTGAAGTTTTAGATGTTGCTAAGCACCATTTGCTCTAAGTCAAGGACTTTTCCATTTGCTGTGTTCTGTCAGTGAGTGGGTGCACAAAAACTGGGAGGGAGCAGGGCCAGGAGAACTGACCCAAGCTGTGTAAAGGAACATTCCATACCATGGGGTGTCGTGCCCAGTATATGAACAGGGAACAGTTGGCCTGGAGAGGCCAGTTCGGCTCTGTGGCTCCTGCTGGGAGCAGTGGAGGAGCACAGTGTGCTGTGAATGGGACACCCTTCAGCAGACCTAGCCTTGGAATATGTGCAGTGAGCCCCTGGCTTAGCTTTTGTCAGTTCATGGGACTCATTTTCACCACTTGCTGGCTACCCCTGCACAGCCTTGCAGAGGTCTTTCATGTTGGATTTGGGGTTTTCTTCCCGTATTTCCCCCAGGTGTCCATAGTCTGCTCCAGGCAGCTCTAACCATTAAATGTAACTCCTTTTAAAGCATTATCTTTTAATCTTTAGCATTATGCATGAAAGTAAAAACAGATGAATGTGGCTTAAGTAAGAATTGTTCTATCAGACAGAAAAAGTTGTAGGCTTTGACTGTGGGGGTGGTGGGACAGGTTGCCTAGAGAGGTTTTGAAATCTCCATCCTCAGAGGAATCTAAACCCTGCTCAGCACAGAAGGAAACCTGAGGAGCAGGAGGCAGAACTAGACAATATATAGGGGCCTCCTTCCAATCTCAACTATTCTGTGAAACAAAAGAGATCTTCAAAGAGTCTTTCCTTTTAAACTGTTCTGTAATTACATGGCATAATAGTATTTTTAATTCATAAATTCCTCTTTTTTTTGTATCCAGAAACACTTTTAAACAGAATAGCTGGCTGTATTGCTCAGCATTGTCTATGAGCCAATAATAGCTGCATAGACAGCAATCATAGGGCATTCTTTTGTAAAAGTTGTCAAAATAATAATTTACTACACATTAATGGGTAGATTACTTGCATATTAATGGTGTGCAAATTTTCTAGTCCTCATAGATAATTTGTACTAATTTGCAATAATGTGTTTTCTAATTTAGTGATTTACATATTTTACTATTGAAATAGTCCTAAAGCTTCCTTTTCATGTGTGCACCTTTGAAATTGGTAAAATGCAGATTCCTGGGCTGATTAAGATATTACTGTCAGAAAGAATTTAATGAATATGAAAACCAGAAAGCAAAGTGCTTTTACACTAGTTCTGGAAATTTTTCAGCAAAACAATCCTAGACTGACCTGAATTTCAGAGATTGTTTTTATTAATATGCAATGACCTTCCTTAAGTGGAACAAAATGTCATGCTAATAAATGACCTACTCAACCTAAATCTGTATCAACTCATTTGAGATAGGCGAACTTCAGATTTACAAATACGTTAATTTACTGTATCCTTTCACTAGCAAGAATTAACAATTTAGATAAAGGACACTGTGAAAATCAACATTTCTCTGGAAGACCACAGAGACCTTCTTAAAAAGGCATCTAGTTTGGGTGTCTGGAGACAGAAGGAATTTACCTTTCTCCATGATATACCTCTCACACTCAAACCTGATGAAAGCAAATGGCTTCCAGTAAAATACAAAATTAAATGATGTGCCTTTCTGTATCACCAGCCCAGCATAATGCAATTGGTGTTGCTCTGACTTGCAGTTCAGCCTCAGTGCCATGATGTGTTAGAGATCACCCAAGCATAGCATTCCCATTGTACTCTGATTTATGTATAATACATCTTATTTCTAATTGAAAGAGGAATTGGTGTATGGGTTTTTTTCAGCTCATATTTCTCAGGGATTTCTGAGTGCCAGAGGAATCCTGATGTACCAGATTAGCAAATCCTTCCATTGGAAGACACCAAGAAAATGCTGTAGGGTGCAGTATCATGGTCATCAGAGGGCTGGAACAGCTCTCCTATAGACAGGCTAAGAGAGCTGGGGTTGCTCTGCTGGAGAAAAGAGGGTTCCAGGGAAATCTTAGTGCTGACTTGCAGTGCCTAAAAGAAAGCTGGAGATAGATTTTTTTTACAAGAGCATTGAGTGACAGGACAAGGAGAAATGACCTGAAACAGAAAGAGAGTAGTTTAGATTAGATATGAAAAAGAAATTCTTTAGTGTGAGGGTGATGAGACACTGGAACAGGTTTCCCAGAGAAGCTGTAGATGCCCCATCCTGGAAGTGTTCAAGGCCAGGCTGGATGGCGCTCCAAGAAATTTGGTCTAGTGGAAACTGTGGGTTCATAGGGTGTGGAGAGTTGGAAAGAGATGATTTTTAAGGTTTCTTTGAAGCCAACTCATTCTATGATGTAAGATTATCAAAGGTGGTTCTGGGTGGAAGCTTGAAAGTGTCATCTGGCATTTGCTGCTAGGATCAGCCTAAATATCCCTGCCTGCTGTTTAAATTCATTACTCCTTGCTGTGTATACTGTGAGCATGAAGAGTAATCTACTTGTTCTCCTTGCCTGTTTGTATACAATGCATCTACCCAAGATGCATTTCTCGTGCGTGGTGCAAAGACAAAAAAAACCATGATTTCCACACGCGCTTTTTCACAGTAATTTCTTTCCACAAAAATTTCAAAGACTTTATAAATGTTTATTTCAAGCCTCCTAATACTTACTCAGTTGTACTTTTGCTGGCCCCTTCTGTGCAATAACAGGACAGTTTTTTTATTCTCATTTATTTGCATCTTTACATAAAGCAGCTTCAACCAGTCAAAAAAAGAGATGCAAAAAGAGATCAGAATCCTATCACAAATATCTTAATTTTAAAACCCAGCTCCACATTGCCAGATGACATCTGCTAGGTGCATCTTTCTGCAAAGCCATGCCAAGCCAGGAAATGCAAGGGAGATACCATCACTCTTCTCCCAGAGACCACATGGGGAATGAAAACACCTTGTTTATGTACAGTGTAAGTAATGGTATATGTCTTCACAAGCATTAAAATTTAGAAGTGAGGCAGGCAGAACATTCTTTTTCCATCAGACTCTTCCAAAACATGGGCTGAGGGGTAACACTTGGGAAATGGCAAAGGTCTGTGAGCAGGTGAATTGGTCAAGCCTGGCTTGCAGCAGGCTGTGCCTGCTTACTGACAGTTCTGGATGTCTCAGAAGGCTTGGCCTTTCCCAACGCCCCTCCCTGTCCTATTGCTGATTCCAAAACTTTCAGGAAATTAGATGTTGAGGTCTTTAACCTAACAGATATTTATTCTACTACCTTATGTGGTTGGAAACAGCTCAGGAGACTAACTGCCTTCAGTGTTACAGCTTTAGTGTCATTCTTCAAATAAATCTAATCTAAAATACTGTATCCACTGTTAAAGGTAAGAACAGGCTAAAATAAATCAGGAACTGCCCAGTGATGCCTGCCAAGCAGCAGCTGATTGTCTCATAAAATGTCACATCATTTTTTCTGGATCACTGTAGCAAGCACTTAATTACTCTCACAAGAGGATAAAATTGTTTTCAGGACCCTAGAGATGTCAGATCTATGCTGAGGAACTCATACAGAAAAAGGAGAAAGGCTCAAATTTGTTTTGTTGTTTATTTGGTTCCAATTGTGAGCACAGCTTAACTTCAGGAAGTAGCTGTGATTTTTCCTGTGGCATTTTGTGTGATTTACTTCAGGACTAAAGAAAGAAGAAAACAATTCTCACTGTTCTGTTGACTTCACTGTTTCCTTTGAGAATAATCAAGTTAAGAGCAAAAACAGTGGGTCAGACTTAGACCAAAATAGGATAAATTATTTGTTCTTGAACTGTATAAAAATTTATTATGAGAGACAGGCAGATTATAATATTTTAAAGTATTAATTTTCTTGCATTGCTGTGCTTCATTTTGTAAAAATCCATGCTCTTTTCTTTTTATTACCAAACCAATTTGTCCAAACACATGGATTCTTATGAGAGACAGTTGTCTTTGGGGAAGAAAATCTCCTTTTAGGGATTCCTTACTAATGCTGTAGTTTAGTATCCCAGATGAGCTTTGTCCCTCACACCCTTTGTGCCTTTTGGTACTTGGACCTCCTGCTCAGATTTGCAGAGGTGCTCAGACTGTGCTGGAGAAGCTGCTGAGTTGTTTCTCTCTGACCCCTTGTCCTGTTTTTTTCATTTGCAAATTCTTGCTCCATTTACTGATTTACATTACCCAGAATTCTGCATGTTAATGCACAGGATGTCTATAACATTTATATTTGAAAATGGGCTCTAAATAAGAGGATTAAAGAGTGTTTCTCAGTTTACATCCAGATCTTCTGAATGGTTTGGCATTGAATAGTTTTCCAGTCATAAGACTGACAAAGTGAGTCACAGCCCTTAAAAGCCAAGGACATTTCTTCCAACTAGCATAACCTAATGTTCACTGAAATGTTTGATTCTGAGAGATGGTTGCTATTTTGATGACAGACTAGTCTTTCTCATTGTTCATACAGACTCTTTGCAGATAAATACATGCACTTCATTTCAGTACAAGAATAGCGTCTTACTGAATGATTTACCTGGAAAAGAATGGCATGCTCTTGTTATAAGATTGTTTCAGACTCATAAAAAAACCCTATGCTTTCTCATTTATCCCTCTGGGTTGTCAACAGGCACACTTTAAACAGGTTCTTACCAAACTTTCCAAATTATCAGGAGAAATAAGTTAGAGGTGTTACAGAGCAGAGAAAGAGATTAGGCTATTGCAGACAGGACAATTTCAGTCCCACTTTGTCTTTTTTGTGTTTGGTCAGGAGGTATGTTTGAAATGAACTGCAAGAAGGAGGGTTGAAGAGACATTTTGTCTGTCCAGGGGGAGAACATGGTCTTTCAAAGCAGTAGTGTAATGGAGGGAAACAAGCCTCAAGTGTGGCCTTGTCAGTGAGTTGATTTGAACGGCGATGCACAAAGATGGGATACAAAAATAGGAAATGTCCAAAATTCTGTCCATCTGGAGTGCTGTTCTCCCTCTGTCGGGACAATTCTAGAATCCAGAGCAAAGTGCAGTGCAGGGAAACATGATAGACAGCCCTGGAGTGGCCAGAGGAAAAGTCCAGCCTGCAGAATGGAGGGTCAGTTTCTTTGTACATCAAACAGGAGAAACGTGGTTTCACAGGAACACATGAAGTGCCTCCCCCAAAAGCTCAATTACTCTGAGTTGTTTTTTTTGTTGTCAAGCTTAAGCAGGCACAACATTCAGCCAGTGACTTGGGCTGTCAGTAATTACCATCTCTCTAATCTAAGCAGATGCTCCTGTAGTGGCAAAATCACATAAGGCATCTCTGAAATAAAGATTTGTTAGAGATTCTTCAAGGAAACTCCAAGCCTTTCTACCCACTTCCACAGGAGTACTCACTTTTACATAACAGATAATCTGACCTCTTTAAAGCATTTCTTGTTTGGTACCACTGATAAATCAGTACACTGGGATAGATAACACCTGAAGTTTTCCCTTTTACAAAATATGTTCATGCCTTCTCCTCACTGTCATTCTTATCAAATTGGCTCCTTTACCTCTTATCATCATTCATATGTCTTTTTTAAGATGCTGGATAAATACTCCTGGTCACTAGCTCAATCTAGTTTGCAATGAGACAAATACAGTTTTCTCTTTATGCAGCACCAGCCCGCAACATTCTCATTGATACTGCTCTTTAACCTCATACTCTTCAGCAGTCTCTCATTGCCTGCTTTTTATTCTTGTGTTCTTCTTTTTCAAAGGAATTGTAGTGTATTTCTCCTTTCATGTTCTCCACCACTGGTCCTACAAGTGAATTATATTTTCTCCCATCAGGCTTTTAACATGGCTGCATAATTTTCCAATTGATCCATATTTTATAAGGTCCAAAACCTGATGAAAATTAATGGCAGAAATCACAATGCCTTCCTCAGGAATCTTGTCAAGCTGGAATGTTACTGTGCAGCCGCGTTGTGCAACCATGCTTTCAGACTCACTTTGAGCTACTCAAAGGCTCTGAAACCTCGATTTGTTCAGGAACACTGGCCGCAAATTGCCCCGTTAGTCTTCCTGTCTGAATCAGCTCTGGAATGTAACTACAAACTGCTCTGTAAGACCTAAAAATTGCATTCATGGCAGTTTTGATTTCTTCTTTAATTTTAACTATATTTACTACCTTGCAAGCACATGTGGTAAGGATCCTGTGTAATAATTATGTGTGACCCAGAATATCAGAGATACTTTTGCAGGTCATAGTTGGATAGGTATCTCTTAAGTGACAGTGATACTATGAAGATATTTTCACTTTTCCTATCATGAAAAAAGAGAAATATTGATCTCCAGTCGATCACTTAATTTCCATATGAGCAGAGAAGAAGAGCCCTAATAGCACAAGAAGGAATAGTGCTTTGGCACTAATCCTTAAATGTTGAGGTTCCCCATTCAAATTGTAGGTGCAGAGTGACACCTTCTGGAAGCTTGTAATGAGCATCCCTGAGCTGCTTCCTCTGTTGTCTGGAAACTCACAAATTCTTGTATGTGGAAGTAAATCTTTTTCTGATCAACATTTGGACCAGAGATTTACTGCACGGTCTATCATGTCGCTGGCAGATACCCTAATAGAACATGGTCCTGATGGAAGAGATTTTTCTTTTTAAATCAAGCCTGACCTGTAAGGATTCTCAAAGATTCCAAATAATTCAAAGGTTTATGGGGGAAAAAATAGAGGATAAAACATTAGAGATGTATGCTAACCTCATGGTTTAAAACAAATGTAATTGCCATTATATTCTTAATTATTTGATGTCACACATCAAGTGAGAGGATCAGAGAATATAGTGAAGATCCAATTTGCCAAACATGACAAATTAAATGAATGACAGAGTTTCTTAGTGCATTTGCACTTCAGCAAAGGCTTCATTTTTTGTGGGCATCACACTTCAGTTTCTAATTAGACCTTCTCTGCCCAAGCCACCAACTTGCTGTGTAGTTTGTGAATCTGCCAGAAGCTCTGCATCACCAAGGATTTTAAGCACATGGGTTGGGCTCCAGGGCACTGTCCAAGGGCTCACAAACCCCACAGAGTCTGCACCCTTCAACTGGACTGGGCCAGAATGGGGAGTAGAACCATCACTGAGCTGACTCTGATGCTCTGAAACCCAGCATTCAGTGCTTTTACTGGAGAACGCATCCTCATCTCTAATATTGAATTCCATCTCAAATGTTGTTTCTCTTTAAGTTTCCTCTGCCTTACAAGTAATAAAGATGTGATATGTAGGAGTGGAAAAGAAACAGAGTTGTGAGTGGAGACAGCGGAGGCTTCCTGCAGCTTTGGAGCAGACACTGACTGATATAAATACTGAAGCTGAGGGGTTTGTCAGAACATACATATGGGACTGGACAACCCTGAGAAAATACATCACCCTAGAAAATGACCTTACAGTGATGAAATAATTATCAAAGCACTAAGCAGAGCCGCCAACTGCAAAAGATTCTGCCTGCACTGAGATCTAAATCAAGTCTAACCACTCTGATAACATTTCAAGCCCTAAGGTAATGCAATCACAGGTTTCGGTATCAGATCTTGAGGAAACCTAATCCTCCAGCAAAAGGCTGCAAGACACCCTGTGACTGCATGAATGACATGACAGCGGGTCTTTCACACTTTGGCTTACACAAAAATTCTAATGATTAATTAACACACTGCTATTGATGTTGATGAAATATTAAATATTATTTTGTTGATGAAATATTAAATAAATATTAACTAGCAGGCACATATTATCCCTGCACATAGGACAACTTAGTTAATGCTCTGTGGGACCATGCTACCCTGTGGTTGGTCTTACATGTTTGAAGATGCCAGTTTATTCTTCCTCCCATCAACACTGAACCTACATTTCCTACTTGAAACCCACTACTGGTAGATCCATAAAGGAAAGTGGCTTATGCCTGTAAGAAGGTGATGTTGAAAAAACTCAAATATTTAAAAGTTCAGCAAAGCTGCTTCCCATAATATCACTGTTATTATGTTCGCTTCAAAATATGCTTATTTAAATGCATCTTTTATTTTATTTTCCTTTTTACATTTTTAGTTTTTATTAAGGGGTAAGGGGAAGTAAATACTAGAATACTGCTGATACATAAAGAAAATTGAAGTTCAGCTGAAGTCCCTGGAAACTCATTCTCCTTCTGAAAATAACTCCTTTCCCAGAAAAGCCTATCAGTCTTCAAAATGATTTGTAACAAGTGCACTTTAATGTCAATGAAAAAGGTAAAAAATGGCTTCTTACTCTCTATTTGAATTGCTACCTAATTCACTATGAATCAGCCCCATTCAATGGTCTAGAAACTCTCTTTTTAACAGTTTAAGGGAGCAGGAAACACTGAAATAGATTAGAACACAAAAGCTGCCATACGAATGTGTATGACCTCTCCTTGGGCAGGGAGCAGAAGTTCAGGTATGAGACCAGCAATCAACTCTCACACCTTAAAGGCAAACAAGCCCCCAAGGAGCAGGTAGGTGCATTATGTCACCCATTGATGTGTGACTGCAAGAATGTTAGAATAAAATGTTACTAAAATACAGATACATGTTCTGTATTATCTTCCTTATCACCTGTTCCGAACAGTGAGAACAAATCAAAAAATAAAAAGAAAAAAGTGCCATACAAGTTTTCACTAAAAAATAAAATAAAATAGAAACAATAACAGATTTCTTCATTTCCACAAAGGCAAAATTAGGAAAATGTGTTAACTGGGCAAGTTTGCAGAAAGAGGGAGGGTGGAGTCTAACAAACATCCAGAGGGAAAATATTAAATAGCAAAGGTACCCTCATATAAAGCCATCCCTTACTGATTCAGAATAAAAGAAAACTACTGCATGCTGGATAGAATTTCCTCCTAAAAGTTTGTCAAGACCTTATGTGTCTAATGTGAAATATTCAGGAAAGTCAAGTAAAGGGTGGAGGTGGGTTTTCTTATGCCTGATATACTGGTAGATAATATCAATATTGAAACCAGATCTCCTGATTTATTATCTACCTTATATGTTACAGAAAAAAAAAAAAAGGTGCCACTATATGGGATAATTATATTAAATACACACCTCACATGTAAGTTCTCGATTTTCCATAACTTGTTTTTTGAAATAGAAATAAGTGCAAGGTCAAATACTCCCATGCCTTGCTTTCTCTCTGTCCCAGTGAAGTTGGATTAACCTAAAGAGAGTAGAGCAGTAGAAGGGACCAAGAGTAAGGTCACAGAGACACATGCAGGGCAAGCTGCTCTGATGACTGAGGGAATTTTCTTTCATACATGAGAAATGTATGCTCACATTCCTTTAGAGAGAGAAAGGGTTCCAGTGTGTGTCTCTCAGCTCTCCCAACTCTAAACTCCATTTCGTCAAAGTCCAAGCCCTTGAGCCCTTGTTTGTGCAGTTCTGTCTCATGCAGCTGGACATCAGCCTGCATCCATCATTCAAAGAGAAAAGAGGAGAAGATGACTAGGTTAACAATTTTGTGAGGACTTTATGCCTCTGCAACCTTCAGCTGTTTCAGGATATGGTTGTGCACACATGCAGTGATGCAGAGGTACCTGCCTACAGTGTGAGACAGAGTTTCCTACAAACCCCAGTCACTGGAAGATAGTTAGCTTAGGTGGCTTTGTTTATCTAACACTATTTATGGTAGGGAGCATAAATACCATGTTTTTATACAATACTACCCACCATCACTATGCATCCTGAATTTTGAAAAAAAAAAAAAAAAATACAGCCTTCTTTAATAAGGTGTTAGCTAGAACCATAGAATGGTTTGGGTTGGAAGGGACCCTAAAGGTCATCTTATTCCAAACCCCCTGCCATGGGCAGGAACAACAGATCATGACTCTCCTGAGACAAGTGGAAAGGATGCTGGAGCAAGAACATGCCTTCCAAACAGTTTACACTCAGCCAGCATTTTAAACCTGTACTTGATCAAACACTCCTTCTAAAATTTAGGATCCCACCTGGGACCGTAGTCTAGAGAGGTCTTAGGGGAGTCACATTTACTCATCAGTCTGAAAAATGACTGCCTGTCCTGCTGGAGTGACCAAGAGCTGAATTCAAAGGCCAGTGGTGTTAACAGGTGTTTTGAGCTTGGTCTTAAGCCACACAAACAACCACCTCAGTACACTTCCTGAGAGTTTGTTTCCTTTTCTCTGCCAAGGAGTGAGGCAGTGTCATTTAATCCTACTTGTCAAACCTATAAGATCGCCATAGGTCCTGTCTGGGCCTTGGCAATTGTAGTTTAGCACAGAAATCTGTTCAACATCAGTTCTATGTTTTCTGCCACAACCAAAAGGGCAGAGATTTGCAGAAGGGTTCCTTGCCACTGGCCAGGAGGAATACTGAGTGGGGTTGTGGGGTGGGAATCAACCTTTCCATTTTTTCTCCTCTCCTGGGAACATTGTCCAGTTTCTGCCACAGTTCACCTCTCCAAACAGATCTAGGGGAACTCTCTGCTGCTAAGCAACAGCAAGCTCTCCTTCTGTGTAGGAATGGCAGCTTTCCCCGCTGGTTTCAGCTCTAACAAGCACCTTCCCTGGCATCAATGACTCCCCAGCTGTGTTCTCCCATTGCTGTAGCAGTTCGTTTGGCCTTCAAGGGCAGCACCATCACTGCAGAAAGGACTTCCTTCACACTGTGTACACTTCAATTCCTCTCTGTCTCTTTGATGTCTGGCTGTAGGCCAGAAATAGGGACAATGTTTTGGAATGGGCTAAACCTTGATTAAATAATGAAACCCAAAAAAACCCCAGGCAGAAATCATGGCTAGAGAAAAGGGAGGCAGAGCGGTGGTTTTTGTCCATTCCTGCTCAGCGCCCATGCTCCATCAAGGTGGCTCCTTCTCTACAGGACAGTGGCGCTCAGCAAGGAAGGACAAGGTCACGCTACCTCGACGGCCGCAGATCAGGGCGGGCCCGCAGAGCTCCCCGGCCACGGCGGGGTGGGTTCAGGACCCTGGACAGGTCCGGGCGGCGATGGCTCCGTTCCGCTCCCCGCCGCCGCCGCAGCTCCGTCCGTCGTCTGCGGTTGGCTTTTCGGGTGGGGATTTTTTTTGGGGTGCTCTTTGGGTGTAGGTTGTAAGTGGCCAAAATCGTCCCCGTTCTCCTCTGGCAGTATGGTCAGCCCCGAGCCCAAATGAGCACTGGCTGGGTACGAGAGATGTCCTCTAGCTCTCACCTGAAGGACCGGCTTAGAGAAGTTAAAAAGACAGAGTGTACGTGGGGGCAAGGAGGGGTGCGAGGGCAGCAGGGTGTGGCTTCACAGCTGCCATCGCTCCAGCCCTCATCTTAGCACTCTGGGGTTCTGCTGGGCGTGCTGGGCCCCCGCCTGCCCCCTCGGTGATGCTCA